>LUCH01003763.1:0-16890 GCA_013368495.1 Paragonimus heterotremus | reverse complement strand
GCAACATCCACATCCTCATTAAACTTTTCGACTGGTTCCATCCCATCGTAGTTCACTTTATATCAAACAAAACTATGATCGTAATTACATTGAAGCCTTCATTTGTCACATCTTCAGTCAACTATTGCTGACAACCTATGCTGGTTTAAAACCAAACTCACTGCTAAAGCTAATGGATTTATTATGGCACCAATCAACGATTTGTGTGCCATCACAGTGCAACATTTGCAATCATTAAGAGAGCTTAAATCAAACAAATGTAATGACACTTAAGCCAGACAAAGGCTTCAGGGCAGTCATTAGAGAGAGAGAGAGAGAGATGCGTATGTGCAGAAAATGCTGTCAATAATAGAGAACCAAACGAAGTTTCGACAAATAGACAGTGAATTGCTTCACTGGAATAGAAAGTCACGTGAGACGGCATCGTCAACTTCTCCCACAACTGCCTATAAGTAATGATGCGACGTACGGATTTTTTAAATCGTGTGGGTCGTCGATACCTCATCTCTAAGGCCTCTCTAAGACACACAAGTCTAGAATGCCGCTTAAGCCTATTCTGGCAATGACAAATTCTCCATACCATAAATTGGCACGCTGGTTAGTCACCATACTAGCCCTAATAAAACAGAACATCCAGACATCTTTTACTGAAGACCCTTTTTAGTTACTCAATCGCTTAGACAAAATCAATCTTGCTAATGAGTTGGTATGTTCCATAGACTTTCAATCACTGTTCACAAATGTCCTACTACACTACCATATTTGTGAGCTCGTTGTAACCAGCCACACTACTTTGCCTCTGCTTACTGACATACAGTTGTAGTGTAAAATTGTCGGCTCCAGTTTTCTCGATAGTTTCTATCACCAACTAGGCAGAGTAGGCTTAGAAAATCCAACATGGCTCACCTTAACAGACTGGTGTTAAGGACTGAGCAAAAGCTAGCTGCAGATATAGCAAATCTGTCATACTACAAACGCTATGTTGATGATACACTAGTATCCAGTCGGTCCAAACGAGTAACAGATAATCTAGTACAGCGCCTGTCATTGCCACTCCACCTTGTGTCTACCAGTTTTTATGTTGATTCAAAGAAAGTTACATAAGCAGAACCGAGGGGTGCTTGATCTTGAGAATGAGAGAAGATTTGCCTAAATGGGTGCAGAAGTCCTCATTACCGAAGAACGGCAACGTCCATGAAACAGACAAACAACTAGCGTCCGCGATCGCAAGACGCGTGCAGACTACTGGTCACGTTATCGACCAAGTTCGTGCATTCGAACTCCTATTATGTCACTCTAATGCAAGAGTCTCGCAGTTTGTTGAGGCGACCGAAATCAATCGACTAATGCTGGCTTTGTGAGCTCCGAAACAGTTGTTTCTGAGTTTAACCTTGCCCTGGACTTGGTGATTTTTCCAAATCCAGCGGCGATTGTAAGCACATGATAATTGGTACAAGGGTAGATATACCGCAAATTATTGATAAAAACCCGTTTATATTGAGTTTCTATTCAAAGTTGATAGTACTGGAGAAAATATAACCAGCAGACTTAACGTAGTACTTAAAACCTATTCTATTGCTCAATTAGGTGTTCCATTTACCTCCACACCAGTTTTGCGTCCCCAGCTGAAATATATAGTCTGTATATGCTGCCTCCTTTTGTGTTTACCATTATGTTTACTCCTGTGAAACAAACTGCATAGGCTGCACAACAAGGTGATTATCCGAACACATCCGGGAGTACCAACCGGTGTGGTTAGCACGAAGTTTGATAAGACCCTGTTCGTCTGCAGTCGATACACATTTGATCGAGTCAAACCACCTGATCAATCCGACCGTTTAGTTTAAGCCGATCTATCGAGTCTGTGGAGAGCAATCATACTGGGCCAACGGCCGTTTACTAACCATCATGAAAGCTATCACAATCCGTCTACACTCAGCCCCGTTATGCTCACAGAAATGTCTGGTCGAAACACTGAACATCCAGTGGCCACACATTGATTTGTTACGTAGGCGTACCGATACTTTCAAAAAAGTTTACAGCCCAAGTTACTGGTTTTACATAATTAGACCTCACGAGTTTGATTGACTTCACATTAATGATTACCACCTTTCATCCTACTGATGTACTACCCCTGGCGAACCCATATGAATGTGTTATATTTAGCCTGATGATGAAACACTGAAAACAAGCTTGTTTGCTGTGCGTTTTCTACTCTCGATTAACAAATTGTTCAGCAATGTAGACGTGGGTTGAGGGTCAAAACTTGGTTGTGCCAGATATGCATCACCGATGAGCTCTGACAATAAAGAAATCCCAGCGTAGATAATCTTTTCGAAAAGGGCTGGCAGAGTAGTCTACTTGAATGCGGAAGCTGCGGTCACGTGTATGGGCTATTGAAGTTATGTCAATCAAGGCCCACAATGCCTACCAGTAATGAATCGTGTTACAGGGTACATCATATGAAAAGTTGCCAGGATTGTTACAGCCGACTGGAACCCAAAATTTTTGCCACTAATATTCTTACAAGTTAAGGAATTGTGCGCCATTACGATAGGCAGTTTTGGGACAGCATGTAAGCAGTTCTAACGAGCGTCATTCTTCTGGTTTCGCTTGATAACGAGTTTGTGGCAAGAGACAATTAAGCCAAGTTCGGAGCACATTCCTCGTTTATTAAGGATTCACCTCAGCAAAGTATGTATCTGTCATTCGTCTGATAGTGAACCACTAGAATGACAGTGTTCATCGATATTAGTGGTCAACTAACTCGGTTCTCGGCAAGAATCGCATTTTTCTTATGTTGGTTTGTTTTGTGTTGTTTGTCTGGTCCCGCTTTCGATGGGGTCAGATGAAATTTGCTTTGGCGCTCAACAGAACAAACAACCAGTTTGTTTGCGTGCTTGCGCGCCCACTTTTGATTACCAACCCTTGCCATCACGATGTCAGCAACAAATGCACGCAAAAGTAACCATTTGGCAACCGTTTCAAAGCAGAATGACCAACTCTGAGGACCGACGTGTGACTTGGTTGTTAAGCTATTACGACACATACGGACTAATGGACATCCCACAATGACTACTGTCTTAATGCGCCAGCAACCAAGTGCACTTTGCAATGAAGGAAACGAAGTGTGGTAGGCGAAATAGCCAGACAGTGAAGCGACAATCCTGAATGTGTTGTAATTAACCCCAAATCTGTTTTCGGTCACAGTTGGGTAACGGATTCCTGAACAGGCGCAAACATTCACCGGCGATTTAGAATGCCTGGTGTAGATATCAACAGCCAAACAGTGGCGACGGTAACATACATGTGGTGTTGTAGAAGAGTTTGGATACATCTCATTTGGCACACATTCGTACACATACACCAATTACGAGATCAGAAGGCAGACACAACAAGTGCAGATTGAAAAGTTTGATACACTTGTTGCATACGGTTCAGTCTCTAGGCAGCTTGGGAAACAGAATAGTCTTAAAGTTTGATTAGTCTGAACGATGATGATTACAGCACAATGCAGTGTGGTTTACTGCAACAGAAAGACAACGGAGCGGGTAGTGAATATACAATTCAATGTGAGCAATGTATAATAAATCGGATAATGTTAAGTTGACTAAAACGGTGTGTGTATTACATATTGAGGTTGACCATACGAATATCATCAATGATTTCAATACATTATGCTCGTAATTGTAACCAGCGTTACCTCGTTGCTTAAATGGACCGAATCCGTCTGACCATACACGACGATCATCATGGACAAATGGGTCGGCAGCTCGTAACAACTGAATACCAACAAGAATAAAACCGATCCACGTGATATACCGGTTATTATTCATTTGCTAGTCACAAACTCTTAATGGATCGGGATTTTTTGTGTTCAGGGCTCAATGAGTCGTGATGTAATGCAACGACTGAATGAAGTGAAGACAGACGTAATTGATTATTTGTCTTTTGTCTGGAACAGATATTGGATGATCCTCATCCAGGGTCGGTGCTTTCCAGTCGAGAAGTTGTCCAATAAATTGAGGCTGTGCTTGTATATATCAAATTCAATCTTTGGGACTTATAAGAAAATGGAACAGCGGTCAGGACCTTGCCACTAGGCGAACATTTGACTTTGTCACCTGCCAGTGATTATTGGAGAAAAAACATAGTAAAACTCAAACAAATATTGACTGCATTCACACCCCAGAAGTTGATTCAACCTCATCTGGATAATCCGTTACCCGTTATCGTTCAAATACTACAACCTAACTATAGCTCAAAGTATGAAACAGTCAATTCCGTTTATTCGGTTCATCAAGCCAGCAAGAATACATACATTGCGTGATGCAGATATTTCGTTTAGTTTCAACAGTCGATTACATTAAAAACATTCACTTATGTAAAGTTTTTGGTATGGTGACAAAACGGTGAAGCGGACGAACGCCAAATGAATGTATATCGGAGTAGAACAGACGGTTTTAGCACACGGCAATGAGAATGATTGCGTCAGCAGCTTCTGCTAGCAGCGAGCTGATGTAAACGCTTGATTGACAACGTTTCAGAAAGAGTCAACATTTTGGGATTGTGGTTGTGTAACAGGATGAAGTGGTGAAGTCAACCACGACCTGATACGATTAAGGGCTTCGTGACCGAAGACGCCGAATTTCTGTTCGGGTGTTTGCGTGCCGACATGCGTTGATTCATCGCCTCTGTTAGCCATCTGGGGATATGCTTCGCCTTTTTTCTGTCGCAAGTTTCGGTCCGTTCTATCAGTGTATACGTCATCACAATTACAAGTGACAGAAAGAACTATCAAGGTAGTAAAGGACTATTCTGCGAATAGAAGTCAACAAATGAAATTCCACCGAGGGACAATTGTGACCAATAACGGATTTCAATTTTCGACTTATAGTGTGGTCCTTTACACGGTGGTCTCCCACAGCTTAATCAGCACTGTTCATGGTTGGGCAATGACCACCTGTTCCTTGAAATAAATGTAAACGAACTTGGTCGGATACACATTCATAAACACAGCACTCTCCACGAGTGGCTCTTCAGAATTTAGGCAGCCAACAGTCTTTAATTTAGCTTATCGGAGTTATATTTATCACAAAAGCTGCAACAAGCCTCAGCCAAAGGTCTGACGAATGTTTTTCTTGTACTGACTTACCAAGAAGCTCACCTTTGCACCTACCAGTACATGGTATGCCCGAGCTATATAGGTTATTGTGGCTCTGGCTGCTTGCTTCAGAACGCTGATCGCCAATGACACTATTGACAAGCTCCAACAAGAATGGGCCTTGTTGAAAAACAGACTGGCCTAAATCATTTGTGAGTGATGTTCTACTCATACCCCCCAATCCCTGTGATTGAAACACCGATCCGGATTAACAGAATGGTTACGGTGTATCCTCTCGAAGTGATAGAACCATCTGGGAGTGACTCAGCAGCGAATGTGTTTGGGCGTTTGTAACTTATAATCCAGCCATACCTAATGCGAAGTAATTGGCGCATTGGTCAACGCAGTTGTCTTATGTGGACGTGAGCTGGAGTTCAAAGTTCGACCGTGGCAAACATATGCACCGCTAACGGGCTCCGACAATAGCTAAACGCGTGTCCACTGTATTTTTCTCGAAAGGGGCCAGTCGAATGGTCTATCCGAGAGGGGAAGCTACTATAAACTGGACATAATATTCAACTTATATCAGCCAAAATCTTTGCTCTGTTTGGCGTCATTTGTTGAATTAAAATAAGAGGATACCTTCTTGGTTATTGTTCAATGCTGCTCAGTTGATTGTCAGTTTATTAACATATAGTTATTGCTTTTACGTTACTATGCTACTGTAGTGAGGATAAGCAATCGTAATATACTACTCACACGACTGTTATTAACTAGTAAGACCAGAGCATATATTTTGACATCGAAGTAGTCGCAGGAAAAATACAGGAAGAAACACCGGAGTGCAGCATCGCCCATCCATCGCCATCTGCATTCTTGGCTCATAACACTACTTCTTTCGTACTGGTGCTTGTTCTCTCATATGAAAAGAAATTTATTTAGTTCCCCCTCCCCCACCCAAACAATCGATGATAGTGATGAAAAAATAAATAAACGTCATTAACATTTTAATGGTAACCAACCTACTCAAGTAGGTTAGGATATTACTCGGCGCGTTCTCGCTAAGTCTTTATTTTAAAAATTTAAACGTAATTCGAGTAATCGTACACCATTTAGAGGGAAAAATTTCATAGTAAAAAGGAAACGTAGACGTCAATAACATAAGGCAGATTTTATGAGGATTTAATTGTGTTCTTCATACACGCATCATAAATTTTCACTCAGCAGAATGTTTGCCAAAGCACTTGTTTCTATTATCTCTTTCGGTATCATTTACTCTACGATCACAGGATGTCGATGTTTTAACGAACTGATCCATAGTTTGTGAGCCCGGTGGGGATTAGGACCAATCTTAGCACAAAACATTTTTCAAGTCGTGAATATTGTGGGCAATAATTGGTTAGCCTCTGTATTATTCTTGTTTTCTGTATACCTCATGTAGACATTTACGAGGCGGTCGTAACAGAAAACCAGTCGTCCGTTCAGAAATCACACACCCATGGTACAGAGGTTACGAACACAGGGACTGTATGGTTCGGTCACTGCCGGAATTCAGTCCTTGTGATTTCCCTTGCAGGCCATTTTGACGAAAGTAAACCATATGTAGCACTCGCCTGACCAACTGACATCCAAATGTTCGGACTGCCGATCTAAGGTGTATACTCTCTCCGACATTGTGATTCTTCGACTTTATGGCTATTCCTTGGATTACCGGTTTGTGCAGGACGACGGTGGCCAGAGTTTGTTTTGGGTTAAAGAAACAGTTTGATCCCGTCGCATTGTTGACTTGACACGGTCAAGTTGTATGGCAGTCAATAGAGCCGACCACTTTAGTGATCTGATCACCAAGCCAACTGAGCCATTTTGGTTACATGTGTGTTGCTAACGTCAACGCCGGTTACGTCCACGTTTGTTACCAGTCTGTTTGCGCACAACTCTTAGTTCGGAACATGACTTGCTGGTCCGATGAAACTGACGATACGGTGTGCAACTGATTATAACTTGCATGGTGCTAAGGCATGATTTCGGTGCGCGTCGTTTCCGTTAATGTTCATTACAGTTCGGTTTATTTGTTTCATCGACTCCCATAGTTATACCCTAGTTATAATATTAATTCCCTCCCTATATCCAGTAGAAAAACACATCATCAGAACACGACTTACTGTTAGCATTGCATTGTGTCCAAACTTGGGTTCATAAGTTGACAACAGTAATTGTGAGGCCGGTTCGCACAGTTTACGTGTAATCAAACACACATTTTTGTTGTTATGAGACCACAATAATGAGTTTCATTTCAACATCGATTTCCTGTTGTATGTATGCATGAATAGTCTTGTGTATTGAGCAACTACACTGATGTCCACCTCAAACCGGTCAGTTTGAAACGGTGAATCCGAATGATCAGATGTGGATACTGGTTGCAAACTTTGGATCAGTTCAACTTTACAGACTACGATATCACAGACTGTTCACTAGCAATATCTGCATGGAGTATGTTCGGGATATATCTGATTTCACTAGAGTTCTGTACGGAATCCGGAAGATACGGATCAGTTTCATTGATTAGGTCTATCTCAGCTAATGTGAGGTCCTTTTTACCAAAAACTGTATTCCATAGGTCACCAGGAAATTAGCATGAAAGTGTGTACAATAAACATTCGAAAGAGTGCACAAAATATTGCGGCTGGTTACCTTTTATGCTTCAGCTTCGTTTTCTAGCCACTCTAAAAGAATGGCTCTCTTCAATTTGGACAACTTCATCGGCCCCTAGAAGCAGTTGAAAGAGTACATTATTTAAATCGGTCTCTTATGTGACTCAGATAATAAACAGCGTGTTCTACGTCAAGTGATCAGTAGTATTTAAAAATCACAATAATTGTAAGCTGCAGGCTAACACAGTGTTGGGATCAATAGAGTCTACAAGTGAAACAACTGATCAAACTAAGATGGCCGTTTCAACCGATGTACTGAAATCTACAAAAAATATGATGACTCCAACAGAATGGAAAACCTGCAAACAGAATCCTTGATTTGTCAACTATCACTTCAGAACACTCGATTGGCCTAACAAATACACTGGTAAATATTTCTGATTACTGAGGTTACATTCACACGGTCTTGGATAGAAGACTAAATGCTTTCGCTAAATAGCGTACCACTAGCAAAATTGTCGTTCCGAGTGACAGCAAAAGACGTTGGCTTGAGGTGTTGATTAATACACGAAATCCAATACAAGGTAGATGAAAATACATGACACCCAACGAGATTACCAATCTGCATGACTGACGCGGATCCGCATCCGTTGCTTAGTAGTACATCGTCATTCGCTTTGTTGACACACCGCACATGGTGCACATACACGTTCTCGATAGTCACTTCTGGTTCCTCGTCTTCCTAGCGTTGACATCTGCTCTTCATTTCCCACACATGCGAGTCATGTCATACTACTCACAACCGGGGTTGCATGTTACACAACACAAAGAAACATAGTTATCAAGATGCTGAAGAAGATATGATGGTTCCATTATTGTAGAATGGTCTCAGATGACTTGCTTGGAATTTGGAGTCTGAATCCCTCGGTTGAAAATCCACAATTAACACAATCTCAAACCATGATGGAACTGTACAGGTTAGGTTGCAATCTGGTGAAATCGTATGAATGAATTGATCGTTGAATAGCTCGACGGTGATATTTAATCATATCCTGAAACTGTTTAGAATTCTGTTCTAAAAGTAGCGCTTAAACTGAGTACATCCATCTCCCAAATTGATAAACGTACATGAGCTGTTTACCGATTTCAAATTCACCACGCAATATTGACAAATCCTTTATCCTCTGTGAACATTTATGGAATCAGTTTGGACAAGAGACCAGTTATTCAGCACGGAAGTTAATGGTAACAGTGAACACATAATTAAACGGTAGATAACAGTAACCGGTCAAAAAAATTGGTATCATATGTGCTACGAACGGTGAATGCATTGATATAAACGAAAATTACATCAGCAAAATATCGAATTGAAACGGACCAATACAGTATTAATTACTCCTTTGTGGACGCATGTTTTTGACCAATAGAATTGTTAATTGATGGTTTTATATGACTGTGGTTGTTAAATTGAACTAGTCGTACACCCTGTATGGATATGGAATGCTCGGGAATCTGCCTTTTGGATTTATGAGAAAATCCAACTCATCAGAATGACTAGGAAAATAAATCAATGAAATAGGGAACATCAAGAACTGGAACTTGTTATTCATTGATGTCCAATAGCTATTCACCTGAATACAATTCTAGATCCGATTGGGCAGTCAAGAGAGTATAGGGTTACTTAACTTGTTAGCTTTCATTAGATGCATATCAATAACTTGATAGATAGTGCACAATGTTCCATTGTGGATTCTGTTCATGGCTGACAGGTCCTCTGTTTGGTACCCAGGACTGTTGTGAGGTATCCTTTTCCGAAGTTCTTTGTTTTATGTTATACTTACAACACGCATACTATGTAGTTGAATACCGTTCCGAAATAGTGGTGATAGACAGTTCATTGATGTGGTGTCCGCCCACTGTACCAACTAACGGTGGAATTGGTTAAATAATCGAACTGCCACTCATATTTCTGCCTTTATATTTGGATAAACTTTCCAGCTAGTTCCGTTTGAAAAGTAGCTACCACTTCGAGGTCCACCTCCTGTCATTATTCACAATTAGTGCATATCTCATGAAGCAACCGTGTGTAGGCGACTTCGTTATTCATCTTATATTTAACACTTCGGAATTATCGTTTGTAAGTGATCAGCAATATACATTTGTGAATGGCAACTGAAGTACATCATTTGAATCACCCGTTAAATATCAATACACAACACGCTGCTTAGCAAGTTTAGTGAATTATATGAATATAACGTTTTAATTCTAGTTTCGCCGAATAAAACTGATGGAACAATTACAGTTTCCTTTCTAAAAGCGATCTGACAATCTGAGCAGTACTCACAAGCGAATATGATCCACATTTTGTCAGAACACAATGACCGTAGATTGGCATTCATAAACACAGACTTACATTTACAATTATCCACGGTCATTGACACCAATCGATTCACGTAGACCATGAACCAATGGATGCATGGTTTTTTCAAAGGAGAAATGACATCCAATGACATCCATCATAAGAACCATTGTTTTGGTTTGGTTGCCTAAATAAATGACACGCTGATACGGTGTGTACAGACTGTTTACATTTCCTTTTTTTCTAGGTTCCATACAAAGCGTTCCCCTTTAGCGCTCGTTACGTCTTGATACGTTTATGGTGTATTACACCATACCTAGTATATCCGTAGGTATTGATATGATCAGTGTGAAGAGTAGAAAACCAGTGAGACATTAATCAACCGATTACTGAGCCCTCAACTGCAAGATAACGAGAGCGGACGGTTTTGTAAAACATTATTCGGCGGATTGATATTACATGGTTTGCCATAGACAACACTAGATTAATCGCTTTGAATGTTTCCTACCTATACATGATGCCAATAGGAATGTTGGTTTTCAGCGTTCCTGACAAGAATGGTCGTACAACAAATTATATTACACATGGATTTGATATTATCAATTTCCTTCGGCCTACTGAAGAACATTCGAGATAGCCCAGGTCGAACACAACCATATAGTTATAAGGTCACTTGCTTTGAATAGGAAAATCAGATGTTCACGGAGATTAAGCGTTTTTGCAGTTAAGTACACCACCTTTCGGTACGAACAACGTTTTATCGTAAAGTGGCCTAGTATATTATCACACATTAAAAGTGGCCAGTAGCTAGCCGCCCCTCAATTATGAGACCTGCTACACGTTCATATCATCGTCTGACATTTCAAGGATCGACTACCGCGTTGTTGGTTCCACAACAATTGTTCGGGATGTCAATCAGATGTTTCAGTAATCCATCATTCATGATTTTGAATAGTAACGTTCAGTTTATTCTTCTTTTGGCAGATTGAAATGCACACTTTGGGAAACTAGTTCCCATAGATTCGCACTTGAATTGCTATAGGGTTTGGAACTGACCAAGATGAATACTTCTTTACAACCAGTTCATTCTTTGGACAGCAGGCAAACTATGTTTGTCTTCTTGAATCATTACATATTCACCGCTATGGTGACTGACAGTTCGGTACATAGCGTCTTAATATATAACCATACATACCACTTTTCATGCAGGGTACCAATTTCAATTTCTTGCATAATATAGAAGTTTCCTCTGTATGCAGTTGACTGTTATAGATATCTGGCTGTTTACAGACCTAGTGCAAGCAGTAATCATAGACCCTTTCCCGGTTTTATCATTTCATCGTACAGAAGTTTCCATGAGCCAGAGTTTTTGCTTTTCCGGTTGCTAAAACTTGCTACACTCAACGCTGACCTTTAACGTCAATTAAAACTCGTCCGCTACACTCCGGTAGACACTGGTGAAAGGCCACTGCTAGTTGAATTTCTGTACACAACGATTTCTGAGTGTCACTCCCTGGGTAAATGTTACTCAGTTGGTCGCTGTTGACAACAACAACAACTTGAACAGAACATGACATTTTGGTTGCATTACGTTCCTAATCCAGACTCAAAGAGACGCTACCACATTAGATATGTTTACAACCGTGGAAAAACCAGTCTGTTGATTATTCTTATCAGCTGTTATTAGGTTGGACTATATTGTGGGGAAAATGTGTTCGCTTGTTATTCCCTCTTATTTAGTGGCTGTGTTCATAGCTGTTGAAACGGTGACCAAAAATGCACGCAAGAAAGATCACGATCGATAGTCTTAGCACTATCTAGAAATTGGACAGTGAAGCGGCGTGATATGACAACCGGCTGTAGTCATGCATAAGCCGTCCTAGGTTATATGCACAAAATTCTATGCCTTATATTAACAAAATACGTTCAGATCATCCGTCATGCTTGAAAAACCGACTTGATGCTAATAGCTAGGACATAGACCAACAACATATAAGGTGTGTGGTGAAATTTTAACACAGAATTCCCACGACGATAAATTATTAAATTTTACTGATGAGGAACAGAGGATTTCGGTTAATATACTCATGACTGTTCGCAGTTTTCATATTCCCAGAAAACTAATAGAAACGAGTTTCGTTCTTGCTGATGTTATGTTTCAAAACGGGCTGGTTGAAGTCTATGGGAATGTGAAATCTGCGATGAATTGTGAGTGATCTTCAAGTTAGATTGAGTTTTACTCGATTGTGTTTTTCGTACAATTTACAGCTAGCCAACCTCATGACTACAATGCACTTTGGATACATTTTACTATGTTAATCTTATTGGACAGCTTATACATATGAAGCAATAATGGAAAGTGACATTTAGCTACTTGATATTCTTCAAGGACCATTTAACGCAGACTCAAAGAAACCTTTCGCTCAGGTTTAAAGTCTCACTTATGAATAGGTTTCAAATTACTTAATCCGAATCCTTTCCAGGATATCATTGACATTTTGTAGTGTCGATCGTGCTGTCCAGATGGAAGCGGTAGTAACACATGGTGTTTTTTGTCACCACGCTTTAATGGTGCGACCAACAGCCCCTTAAGCTATTGACGCGACTTCTAACCACACGCGTTGTGGCACGACGCGCGATTTATCGCAAACCCAGAGAATCTGGTTGGTCAAGCTGAATACGCGACTGACCTAGGTAGCCAATCAGCGTTCGCGAAAGTCAATACATCGCGTGTCTGCTTGGGACGCACCGGAATGAACTTGTTTGAGCCAAGGCGATTGAGCGCGTCGTATTTCAAGCTTTGGAAGGGGGGGGAGGTGTTGTAATGACCGATCGGCCACAGCAGCAACCCATGAAACAGTTGTCCGCAAAAAGGATGGGGTTGCTAGGGTAAAATAGCATATGAGGATGACCAGAGAAATGCTGCCACCGCACATACCTATATTCTGACTGCCATGCTTCGATCGCCGGCGAGTTATCCACACAGCTTACTTTCATCAACTACGACGAAATTTGAGCTCACCACGCTTCACCCACACATACACGCACACATACACACACACACAAACAAGCGAGCATGTACAGGCGCGTATGCACAGCACACCTACACAACAAACAGCTCACGGCCCAAGAGACGAACACAACCTTCTAGGCGAATGACAAATGTCCAGCAATCCTCGAATCAAAGGTCCAATTTCACACTTGTTCGACACGTCTGTAATCGCGGTTAGCCAGGGTTCTAACAGCAATGTAGCATTCATTCTGAACTCAAAGACCGATATTGATCAAGAAGAATCAGTAACAGACAGATAGACAGACATACATACCTACACATCAATAATGACCACATGGAGATAGAAGCAGACAGCTAGGCAATCATCTGGGCCCAGCGCACAGCGACACACGGGTTCAGCCAACCCGTCTTAGATTACGGAGAACTTGGTGACTGTGCGAGCACAGTATGCTCGAACATCCGAGTGGATTGTATTTCATCAACGGCAACTTTATCCCCACAACCACGCGAACGACACCGGAGACAATCGGGACCATGATGACAATGTCGGAGGTGGAGTTCACATCCACGTTGCCACAAAGCACATTGGTGAACCTGACTACTACTGCAACTGCAGCAGTAACGGTAACTTCAGCAAGAAAGTCGATTCATGGAACATCACCGACAAATTTATGCTTATCAGCTGACAGTTCCCTTAATGATGGTCGATCAGTCTACAACGGCCACTCTCAAGACTATCACCAAGCGTCCAAAAATATACAGTCCCAATCACATGTCTATGGACCACATCTGTCCGATCATAATTGGAGGCTTCCAACTTCTCAAAATTTGACTTATCCTACACCACCAATTACTACGTTCCTTCATACGACAGGGACATTTCAGAATTTGTATACTGATGATAGTACAACAGACTGTGCTGGCGCGTTGTTGGCCACCACAAAGTCCGCTCACTCGTTGCCTTGGACAAATATGGACAAGTCACATGACACGAGTGATGCGAGGAGGCGTTGTGAATGGTGTTTCACAGCACCACAAATCACATGTATTTGTGAAGTGTTACAACAACGTGGTGATATTGGTCGTTTGGAGTATTTCCTACAAACCCTACCTCAGACAGAACAAGTCCAGTTATCGGAAAGTGTCTTGGCTGCTCGAGCAGCAGTGGCCTTCCATAAAGGGCATTTCACTGAGTTGTATGCCTTGCTGGAGAGCCGCACGTTTTCAGTGGAACATCATCCCCGATTACAGTCACTCTGGTTACGTGCACACTATGCAGAGGAAGAGAAGGTTAAAGGTCGTGCGTTGGGTGCGGTTGCCAAATATCGCATTCGACGTAAATTCCCGCTTCCTCGCACCATATGGGACGGCGAGGAGACCAGTTACTGTTTCAAGGAGAAATCACGCACCCTGCTCCGTGAGTGGTATAATAGCAATCCGTATCCGTCACCAAGGGACAAGCGTGAATTAGCCGAAGCAACCGGTTTGACAACTACTCAGGTGTCTAACTGGTTCAAAAATCGCAGACAGCGTGATCGTGCTACCACAGACTCTCGGGGTGGAATGGGAGGTGGTGATCTAACTGGGGAGGAGGAGAGAGGGGATAACAGTGAAGATAAATCCTACGGGTAAGTTGTTTACTCATAATGCATGTTTTATTCTATAAGATAACCATTTTAGGGGTTTAAGTGATCCGGTTTTACAAAAAATAGTAGCAAATTCAACTCCCGTCCTCACAATAAAGGTAGGTTGTATTTGTAGGAAAGTAGGTTTTAAACAACTGGATTTTCCATCCACCTTCAGGTGGTGACAATTCAATTCAATTTAAGAACACCTGTCGATTAAAAAGTCCTAGGCATCAGGATTACAGGCTGAATTATTAAACTGTATCTTCTAGGAATAACCCAACCGTCTGAATACTGTTCACCTCACCTTTACGTGATCACTCTTCGGATGTGCAAGTGGTAACATGCCCACCTAAGTGTAACCAACGTCGGGGTTTTGTCTACTATGTAACCAGCAAAAAGACGAAGTCCGGTACATTCTTCATTAGGGTAAGTTCGTTAGAAGTAAACTGCTTGATCGGTGGTGAACAGTAAACAAACACAAAAGGGCAAACTCTCACATATTGTTTCTATTGTTCACAAATGTCTAGTGAAGATGTCTTTCAATCTATCAGCACAACATGCGCATTACTCTTAATAATCAGAAGCCCACGGAACACAGTCGTGATAGTTGTTATATATGTGATTGTTGTTCTATTGTTTCTATACCGTACATTTTTAGTGGTTGGACACAATTCGAAGTGATGAAGTGATCGTATCTTAACCTCTCGCAGAACCAATAAAACGGTGTATATAATTTTAAAAGCACCGGTTCGAATTATTTTCTTGAGGTCATTCTATTTTCAGAATTCAAATGAGGGTGTAAGCCTTTGTAACGCGAATGTGGATGAGGTGGCACTGTGACACGTAACTTGGCAGTTTCTAAGTTACCTTTAAATAGAACAAGTTTGTGTTGTCACCCACCCACTCACCCGTCATAAACAGATTATTAATATTGGGTCATGGCATTATAACAAGGTATCCATTGGTGACATAGTGCTAAGCAATTAAGAGGCGTGTAATCAAGGGACTCAGAAGCCCAATCCTATAAGCATAGATTAGTCGGCAACAAAAAAGCACAGTTACTGATGCTGTCAACTAACTGAAAATAATAAAAAACACCTCCAAAAACCTGTGATGAAGGCAGCTAATTTGTTGTAGCAAGGTTTCTTCAAGTCTAGATGCTGATCAGTCGCAACGGTGATAAGTAAGTAAGCTAGCTGACAGACGTACTGGTTAGAAACAATTCTTCAATAAATTCGGTGGAACTGCTGGTGGATGTCGGTAGTGTGATATGGTCAATTCCATTTCATTCTAGTCAAGAAGAACTAATCTGCAACAACATGATGAAAACTGAATGAATTGCCCCTCATGCGGTTTCATGTCCTCTTAACAACCATAGACCACTCCATATACACATATCTATGCAATGGTCTAAGCTTATTAGCACGTGACGTATAAATGTATACATATGTATAAAACCAAATCTGCTAGCATCCGGTTTGGGTAGAGTACCGAGTTAGGAGAGAACAACCACTAAAGTCGCTCACATTTTAAAACCATAGCATCCTCGTAACTTCGGCCTCCGTAAGGTTAGCGAAGGTTTCTCATAGTTGTTTCGTTTATACCTGTCTAAATCGTTAAGGTTCTGTTACATGTAACTGAACGAGCAAAGTTACTGAGTTTCCCTGCATAAAGTTGTTTCATTCATTCAACAGTAAACAAACTGATCAATGTGTGCGCTCGTTTGTCCTTGCTGAGTAGCTCCAACAGATCAGCTTCGAAGAGGTCAATAAGAGGATGTTTGGTAATGGTTATCAAATGAATTCAATCGCTCAAAGTGTAAATATGTGCAAACTTAGACGGTTAGACAATATACCATGAATGTCAACTAATCATCTGTCTGATCGAACAATTTTTGTCCATGCCACGACCGACTAGTACAAAGTGGAAAAATAATGATCTGACGTAAATAAAAAGAAACCAAGTTGACAAAAGGCTTGTCTCAAGTTGAACATCACCCACAATTGATCGCAGCTGTCGCATTCCCATAGACTTTCCAGTCGGCCCCTTTCGAAAAGAAGCACTAGACTCGAGTTTCCCCTCCCTTTGAGGCCGACCACTGGTGACAACAAAGCCCCCCGCGCGGGCTTCAACAC
>LUCH01003762.1:64127-74515 GCA_013368495.1 Paragonimus heterotremus | reverse complement strand
TATATGTATATATATATATATATATATATATATATATATATATATATATATATATATATATATATATATATGCTTAAGTGGCGTCAATCACGCGACAGCGAACTGTAGTACATGAGTTCGAATTCTTCTTCGCGTTGTCTTATTGATATTTGACTGCGTCCCTACCCTAAAGACTTCGAGAATTACGGATTGATCTATTCTTATTCGCTTAGTCGCCCCAAAGATGTTGAAGAGGTCTAATTGTGGATCTTGTGTAAAGATTGTCCGCGCGAAGGACTACGCCATGCCGTACTCGCTTTGCGACACATGGTTTCACACCTCATGTCGAGGTTTACAAAATGTTGACAACAACACAGCTAGACTGTATCCACCTTGTTTACCTCTGTTGTGAAACCGCTAGGCAGGTCCCTAGTTCCAAAACTAGCATCTCACCAGTGGATGTGACATCTACTGAGCCACGAGCTTCAGCCACTAAGGTATGTAGTGCGAGTGTTACAGGCAGAGCATACTATGCGTCAGTTGCCTCAGGAGCGTAGCCAAAGAGGGTTACCTCGGTTTATCTGAAAAGGCACATGCCCACTACTGCTGACAACCCGTCAACAGCGTGCAAGCAAAAGCGACCGAACTCCGAGGTTCTTCGCTAAAAAGCCGGATATCGCCGTTCAGGAGAACTACGTTAATAACGGCGTAATTTCGGCGAAGTTCTCCAAGGACACCAACACCGTCGCTCCCAAACGGTTGAGCTTATCTGCTCGGGAAGATTTTGTAATTGTTCAGAACCTTCCGTAATGTTTCACCAGCTGCTTAAAGCTGCGAGAGGAGCATATTCGTGAGCTATGGGCCAGTCTTTGCACTAAGACGGGCATAAATCCAAGTGTCCCAAACTCTATCACGAAGTTGGCGAGGAAATTAGATTCGCTACATGCTTACAAACCTCGGTTAGCAAGGGTCGTGCTTTCGTCATCTAGATTGACTGAAGACGTTCTCCCAGTGGCACATAAGCTGTTCGATGACTCCGGGGCCCGGGTATATCATGATATACCATGGGCTGAACGCCAGAGGCGTAAACTCGCTCAGAAGGAACCTGGAACCATTGACTGATCTCGCTATGTTACTATTAGGGGCCTCCCAAATTCCACCACCAACGACATGGAACATGACAAGAGTCCGTGGCGATTCCTGTCAACTGCCCTTGAACTTACCAATGTCCAGGTTCAACGTATTCATCGACTCCTGCGGCCCAAGCTGGATTCGGACGAATCTCGACCACGACTCCTCAAAACTACTGTTACCTCGCATGAGATGGCATCGCATATACGGGAGCGGTTCCGCGACCGGTGTCGTCTTATCCCTGGCGGGATTTCGTTTCACCCCAATCGTTCTAAAGAGGAACGAGATTTATTAAAAGTCAATCACCGTACGCGTGCTAGTCGCCTGGTGGTTCTTAATAAGGATTAAATGGCCTCAAAAATCTCACTACAACAGGCTCCTATGGAGTCGGCGATCTCCGTCAGCGTAGCGATTTGAATAAACCCCTCCATTCACAATCGCAGGAGAACGTTCATTCGTTTACTATTAACTCTGTAAAATGCATTTACACAAATGCCCTTAGCTTAGTGAATAAATTACCAGACCTTCGCGAACTTCGTTCTACCACAAAGCCCCAGATCGTTGCCATAACGGAGTGGTGGCTGAGCACTTCTTACATGGATTCTGAGCTCGCGTTGGAGGATATGTTTATCTTCCGTGCGGATGAAACTGAAGGTAGAGGAGGGTGGGTCAGCGCTCTATATCCACACTTCTCATCAAGCCTTCCTTTTTTAACAATCCAGTGCTTGCCGCGATTCGAGAAACAGTCTGGTGCTCGATTCGCCTAAGTGGTTAAGAACGTTGGCTAGTTGGGGTACTCTATCGTCCTCCATCTTCTGACAAGTTTAAAGATGAACTCCTATTATCTGGGTGGGAAGTTTTACCCACTCTAGGATTTACCCACATTCTGTTAGTGGGCGATTTCAACTTACCCGAAATCAACTTTTCGCCCTTCTGGTACTCAGGCACTGAAAATTCTATCTGCACGATTTTTTCACACAGTCGGGGCATTGGGTTTTACGGAGCACCTATCTAGTTTCACACGGTGGCGTACTGGTCATAATCCGTCGCGACCGGATTACTTATTCACTAGCGAAGAGTTGATGGTAGACAACCTTACAATCACCGCACCACTCGGACTAAGCGATCACGCGGTCGTCTTATTCGACTTCATTTGTAGCATGAATCTGGTCAGCCCAACGACTGGTAATCGCAGAAACTTCCAGAAGACGGATATGGGAAAACTTCGTGGCTACTTGGAAATGCAGTCATGGGCGAACTACACCCCACTCCACTCTGTAGATGATCTCTGCGAGGAGCATACTGCCATCATTTCTGCAGCCGTAGGTGAATCTACACCGTTATCAGGCTCCAAACGGAACAGGCCTCCAAGTCAACTACGCCCTAGTACACTTAAGCTCATTCTGAAGAGGTGGTATGCTTGGAAGTGCTATCGATTATCAGGATCTGAAGCTGACCAAAAGATGTACGCTGCCCTGAGGAATCGGTGTACATCGCTAATTCGACGTGACCGTCTCCATTACCAACAACGTCTTACAGAACGGTTTATCGCTGATCCAAATAGCCTCTTCCGATTTGTAGCATCAACTCGCAAGGCAAAAGCCGGAGTTCCACAACTCTGAGGCCCATCAGGCCTTACTAGCTCTGATACAGAGACCGCTGATGTCCCTGCTGAATCTTATAGCAGTGTTTTTGCGCAGTCACCGTCAGTTCCTCAGGTTTGTCTTGACACTGAAATCGATGGCACTTACACTGTGGATACTTCCTCCACGGCGGTGTTGGCTAAACTCAGGTGCCCTAGGGACAGCGCTCCTGGCCTCGACGGTATACCTCCCGAGGCCTTGCGGGAAGCGGCAGAGCAGCTTTCTGGCCCACTTAGCTTACTGTTTACGCAGTCCGTCTCCCAGGGAACAGCAGTTGAGAACTCGCAATCATTACATCCGTTTTCAAGGGTGGTAGGCTAAATTGCCCCAGTGACTACAGACCAATTGCATTGTTGTCAAGCGTCTCAAAAATATTAGAGGCGCTCATATACGACTTGCTTTATAAGTATCTCACCTCTCGTGAGTTCTTCTCCAATGCGCAACACGGATATCACAAGGGTCGTTCGTGTATCACAAGTCTGCTGATAGCCACCGACCAGTGGATGAAAGCAGTTGACCAGGGCAATGGAATAGACGTCGTATATCTCGACTTTGCTAAGGCGTTCGACCGCGTGGATCATTCTGTTTTGATCGGCAAGCTTTCCCATTATGGGGTGCGAGGCAATCTTCTCCAGTGGCTTGAGTCGTATCTTGCTAACCGTCTGTACATGATGCGCGTTGATGGTGTTTTCTCTACCTGCAGGCCTAGCCTCAGTGGAGTACCCCAGGGTTCAATTCTTGGTCCGCTGCTATTTTTGGTATTCATCAACGATCTCCCGCTGTCAATCATCTCTCCCTTACTATTGTTTGCGGACGATGTCAAAATTTGGCGAGCCGTCAACACAACTGATGATTCTATCATCCTAAAGAAAGACCTCGACATTCTCTTTAGTTGGCCTTGAGCGAACCGACTCGAATTTAATGTTGGTAAGTGCAAAGTTTTGCACGTTCGCGGCTGTATAAAAACTACTTATTACCTCGACGGATATCCGCTTCAGACGGTTCTTACTGAGACGTACCTAGGATGCACTGTCTCGCACACTCTCTCGAGCTCTGCGAACGCTGAAACAAATGTAAAAAGGGCTAGCAACATCTTGGCGTTATTGAAACGCCTCTTCGGCCAGTTTAGCCCTAATTATTTTCAGCTTCTTTACAACAGTTTCGTTCGACCTCATCTCCAAAAGGACAAGTTGCTCCTGGAGACGGTACAACGTCGAGCCACGAAGGCAATCCGGGGTCTGAAAACTAGACCATATGAGGAAAGGCTGAAATATTTGAACATGTACTCCTTAGAGTACCGCCGGCTTCGAGGTCACTTGGTATTAACCTTCTTGATTACGCAATCCCCGGGAACATCCTTGCTGCCTGATGCTCAACAAGGGGAGTTGCGTGACACTGAGGGGCCACTCTCTAGAACTAGAGGTCCAACATAGCAGGCTAGAATGCAAACATAATTTTTTCTCATTGCGCGTTTGCAAGGTTTGGAATGCTCTACCAGACCATGTTGTTTCTGCCAGCTCTGTAGCAATTCTCAAGGCTCGCTTTGATCAACATCTATTGCATTAGTTCACATACTGCACCTCTTTTCCCCATTTCGGCCCGTTGCTGAGGACCTTGAGATTCTATACATAAAGATACGGAATTCTCAAAAGCTCCAGCTTCCTGCTTCCGTCTACAACCCATTTAACCATTGAAGATGACTGAAAACGCTCCTGTTGGTTTTGAAAAGGTGCATCGTTACAAGACGAAATTATATCTGGATGTGGCGGGATACAGCGTAGAAGTTGGCCGTTACAAAGGACTCATTGGACGGTTGTAGTCGATATACGTCATTTTAAATCTGTAGCACCATAACCGATCGCGTGCGCTTTGTGCAACTTACTGCGTTCACACACTACGACCATGTAGCTATAGCCAACGCCGTCCAGACAAGATTCATCCCGGAATTCTCAAAGAAGCACCTGATGGTCTGGCAGAAGCTCTTTATAGGATGTTTAAACAAACACTCCGGACTGGCATTCTCCCTGGTGCGTGGAAAGAGGCGACGATCACATCCATCTTCAAAGTGGATGACCGGCATTCCCCTGCTAGCTAAAGGCCAATCAGCCTTGCTACCATTCCGTGCAAGGTAATGGAGTGCTTATTAAAGCGTGCCATCCTCAATCACTTCTTAACAAACTATATTTTTTCTTCTACTCAGAATGGGTTACTTCCTAACTGGTCATGCATAGCAAATATTCTTATCTTCATGGATAGTCTGACGGAGACCAGAGACAATGGCCCCATCTCAGACGCTATCTCTTTGGACTTTGCTAAGGCTTTCAACCGTTTCCCAAAAAGCCTTCTAAATCACAAACTGAAATTCTATGGTGCTCTAGGAGAGTTTTTCCGGTGGATTGCTCCTTCTTGATAATAGAAGTTTTATGGTTAAAACCCAATTAGACCCTTTGTTTTCCTCCCCGATTTCTACGGGGGTTCCTCAAGGGTAAGTGCTTGGTCCTCTGTTTTTTCTGATCTACACCAACGACCTTCCGGATAGTATTTCCAGCAACGCCCTTCTATACACCGATGATTTAAAAATCTGGTATGCCGTTGGTCCGTTGATCTTGATGTAATTAAGCGCTGGTTGGATGATTGGAGTCTCCCACTGAATGTCGACAAGTGTGCGCACGTGTCACGGTGGAAATTCTGGCAATGTCTCTGTGATTCCTAGTGTTTTCAGCACAGTAGGTATAACGAAAATAGACCTGAAGAAAGATCTGGGCATCTGGTTGTCGTCTAACTTATCCTTCGCGTATCACCTCGAGGTGGCGACAAAAAAGAGATGTGCTGCTCTTCGGATGATTAAGCGCACTTTCCCCCACATGAACAAGAAAGCGTTTCAAACGCTTTGTAGGGTTTGTGTAAGACCGCTCCTTGAGTATGCTAATCAGATCGCGTGTGCTCGCCTGAAGAAAAACATGCTCACTGTTGAGCGTGTCCAGTGCTTAGCTATCGAATTAGTAACGGGCTTAAGAAATGTCGCGTACGAGTCTCAACTTGAAGTTACTGATTTGTATCTACTTGAATTTCGATGACTCCGCAGTGATTTCATCCCCAGAGACTTCTTTAGGGTAGGCCTCGTTGAATAATTCTTTATCGTAGAGAATGACGGCTGGCGATGACATGCCTGGAAGCTTTACAAGCTCCGTCCTCGAACCTCCCCTAGGCAGCAGGTCTTTTCTTATAGAAGTATTAACCACTGGAACAGCCTTCCTTCTAGGTCAATAGTACCTACAGAGTTGGCTTGAAACAATTGTTTGACTCTAATTCACTTAGAACGTCATTATGCGGGTAATCTTACTGTTTTTGGTATTTACTGTAATTCTCAAGAGCGGTTCTACACCCTGTTGCCAATGATTGTCTTCCAGATCTACAGATGCCCGCTGGGCACCGAATAAGAAAAACCGACGAGATCCGAGTACTTTGGGCATCTGCCTCGAACCTCTGTATCAGTCAGTTCGTTACTGAATTCTTCGGGTCAGGTTTAGTTGACGGTACCCGTTTCGGATTAGCCTGTCACAGTGACCTAAGCCAACGGACGCCTGCGCTTAACCATCTTATGGTTCCACTTACACGTTACGTATCCAGTGTGAACCCGAAGGAATAAGATCAAGAGGTGTGTGAATGAGGCTTTTGTGTCCAACCGGCCAATACTGGTTAGTCAATTTATAGGCTAGCTCGAAATTGATGCCTCTGTCTGTCGAGGAATAATAAGAGAAAGACTCCAATGGTAGAATCTAGGTTGGGAATAAAAATACTGAACGTATATTGCAAAAGGTAGGAGTACATGTTAGTGTACTCTAGAGAGGATAAGGAGGAAAAACAAAATTCAGGGCTGGATTGAGAGGCAGATAAACATTAACCATACAGTGCACCAACAAAGCTGAAAATAGGGGAGGTAGAAAACCTCGGATACCCTAGTTGTTGAATAGGGAAGCGGGTGAGTTCCAAACAGCAGCAGTCGTTGGTTGATGTGAACAATAAAAAATGTATGCAACTGATATGACCTACTTGAGCCTAACTTGTTTCTCGGCCGACGGTGTATTATGAGTACGCTGATGACATACTGGTCCGAAGCGGCCAGCTCGTTTGTAGCCGCATACATCGCAACGCCATATAGTCTTGTCATCACGACGTGTGGCACCAGTGGTTCCCTTGCGTACCGCGCACTTCGGTCCTTGGCCGCGCAATAATTGTCCACTGAACTTGCGGACGCCTGCCCGGAACACATTTCTACAGACCGTCGAGTTCAACTCCAAATCTTCCCAAGATCTAAACTGAGCGTTACAACGCGAAAGGATTACCTGATTAACATCCTGGCATCTCAGCCTTTGACCACCAAGATTTCGTTTACCTTATCTCATCTGCCCGTACAGCGGCTACTTTGGATTACGATCACCACCCAATCGAGAGACGATCTAGCCAACGAAACTAACTAAACATCGCTTCCACCCAGTCCATGTCCGCTCGTCGCAGCACTTAAGTGTTCGGAACCATGTCCGACCACTAATGCGAATGTACACTCATCGGTGTATCTCGTCCTCGTCTGATGCCGTAACTTATATACGACAGCACGCTCCGGTGGCTTGGTGAAACCGACAAAATTCGACTTCAAACATGTCAAACGTTTCAAAGAGCTCTGGACCTTTGGCCGACCCGAAATATTGCCGAAAGATTTTACTCGAATCAGTGGTGATAGGCGTAGTCGAAGCTTCGAACAAAGACCGGACATCATTAGCACTCGCCATATGTCCTGTAAGCTGAACCGAACTGAACTATTTCATTAGTTTGATTTACACCTCGTTTCCATCGGCTTGTTTCGTCTTCAATTCAGTTGGAAGAGATGGGAAAGCAGGAACTGTAGAGGCGAAAGAAGAGGCCCTGACGGCTCGTTATGCTACAGTGTACTCTGTTGGGACACGTACGATTACTCCACAAGCTCCCTAGGTCTAGATATTCAATACAGAGGAGTTCAAAGAAAATGTAGATCACATGGGGTATCTCAACCTCTAGGTGTCACCCGGTCCAGATCGTTTACGTCCGTTGGTACTGAAGGAACTTGCGGATGTGCTTGCGACTGCACTAGCGCGAATGTTCAACTTGCCTTGACAACAATGACGAATTCCGACAGAGTGAAAGCGAACGTTCGTCTGTCCCATGTACAAGGGTGGCAACCGCAAGCTGCCAGTCGGCTATCGGCCAGTGTGCCTTACTTCTGTTGTTCAGAGGGTCATGGGACGTTTGCTGAACAGGAGACTTAGGACCTACTTACGAGCAGTTGAGTCGCTACATCCTTTTCAGCATGGTTTTCCTCAAAGCAGCTCCTGTCCGATCAACCTATTGCGGGCAAAAAAGCGTTAAGTTGAGGCTATGGCTGGTGGTTTACCAATAAACCTAATCTCTGTGATCTTCAGCAAAGCTTTTGTTAAGACCTCACATATAAGGCTGCTACGCAAACCCACAGTATTTGGCACCACCGGCCCTACTCAAATTGCGTAGAGGACTTCCGCCGCAGTCGCAGTTACTTGGTTATGGTGATTCGTTGAGGGTGAATGGATCGAAAAACAAAGCTGTACAAAGCGACTCACGGTCGTTGTTCGCAACATATCCAGTCACGCCAGATTCTGCGTAGGTTAAAAAAATTTCCCGGTCCAATAAATTCCAGCGAATCTAGTCACTGTAGTATGTTGAGGTGGATGTTGCCGCAGTGGGACTACGATAGGAGCGAACACGGGGAGGCAGAAAGTAGGGCGCGCAATGACAGAGTCGTGTATTGGTTCAAACACCTGACAGTTAGTCCATGTACAACAAATACAACAAGCATAAAAATAGTATTTAATGAGAAACTGAAAGTGACAAACTCTACACACCTGTCCTTCATGTTTAACTATCGTATCTATAGTAATGTCACTGTCGAGAGAACGATAACTTCTGATACTTCCCAGTCGTTTATGCCGCGGAAGGGGGTTGACTTGAGGGATCCAACCCCGAGTCCTTGACTCAAAAGTCCGACCTGGGCACTATATGCTGAGACCACCAACAGTTGAGTAAAACCGCATGGCGGTCATCCAAAAACGTGATCACGAAATATGAAGACCCTGACTGCTCCATTGAACAAACTGGGTAGGTGTCGCCTGCCTGGATGACGTCCTCGTGATCACTCAAACCGCTGGTTAGAGACACTATCCGAGATGGCGGTGTGTCGCAATCAACGGCGTACCTGTATCCATTACCAGTTCTAGTTCTTCTGCTTAGTCTTCTTTTAATAACTTCCAACTCTCTTAGTAACGTTTCCTTCTAGGATATTCCACGTCATTGTTGAGGCGAGCGGCGGCCCGAGCCACAGTACCTTTTGGTCAGGCTCATTGCTGTTGTGATGATGATGATCGTATCTATAATCTTGGTTTTGTGGTATTCAAGGCTCACAACTTCTCACTTATGCCATTCATTCAAGTATATTTCATATGGGCGCATATGGTGGGATCTCACAAACCTAGCCAGTCAGTAGAAACATGACGGCGGATAATTCAGTCTCACCACTGGTTGGTGCCATTGTAGTTTTCACAACGAGACTGGACCTTGATGTTATGTGACGGCTTGCCCATCCCTATTACCTACTAGACTGAACTGGACTGTGACAGTCACACTGGCGAAGTTATTCATACCAAGAAGGCCAATAGGTAGAGGACTAACAAACCACAACGTTCCGGTGCTCCAGGTTGGGGGCTAGAAGGAGGTTGACGTTTTCCCGAGCAAATACTAGTTTTGGTATACTGCCACCCACAGGCTGCCTTGCGGTACAGGCTTTTGAGCCAAAGATTTTAGTTGACACCCCTATTTATTCTTCTGTCTATGTCTTGGCGTCATGGCGGGCGAAAACGTGCTACTACTGACCCATCCCCTACTATTCTTTCAAAGTTATCTCTCAGACCTCTGTTGACACTTATTTCCACAAATTACTCGCAGGTACCACAACAGATGTAGCTAATCATGGTAACCCCCATCGTCATCATCGTCATAATCACAGACAGCAATACATCAGTGGTTCACACTGATGCTTAACCGCCACACAACCATGAAAAAGAAGAAACAAAACCTATTCAGGAAGAGAAGAAAAAAGGGAGAGGGAAGGGGAAATAGTCACTGAAAATAGCTATTTCTATATTCAAACATACAACATCAAGGCGCATACACCTTGCAAACAAATAACCGAGCTGTAAGTGAAAGTAAAGCGTCATCAGCAAGACAGCTTCCCTACAGCTTCCACTGCCCCGCGTCATTAGACGCACTCACTTCACAGACAACTGGGATAAACAACGACGACATTCACGCCACTGAGCTCGATTAGCCGCCATCTCATCTAAAGTTTCAAGCCACTGACTCTGGGAGTCGCCATGGCCTCAGCCTGAGAGACGAACCCGGTCTGCAGTAGTCAAACTTTTCGTGAACGATTTCATTTGTCTACGCCAGATCATCATCTGTCTACCTCGCACCTAACGCCAATCGGTCGAAGCGTCATTACATGCACTCCCTTCACAGACAACTGGAATAAACAACGACGACATTCACGCCACTGAGCTCGATTAGCCGCCA
>LUCH01003762.1:36676-56031 GCA_013368495.1 Paragonimus heterotremus | reverse complement strand
TCCTCCTTTTTTCCCTTATAATCTCACAACTTCCAGTAATTTGCAACGATCATTGCTTCCGACACTAGTGGTCACTCTGAGAATTCCACTCATTAAATTATCTGCATTTGTTACTTCCAGTCCTCGCTTTTGGTTAACTCGAACCGAGGCTTTCGGATTTTGTACGTATACCGATTGTGATCGTCCATCAACATCTCCACAAGGTCCACGATTATTATTATTAACTTGTGATCCAGTAACACCTAGTCAATTGCCCTCTATTTATCGGAGATGTAAGCATGTAGGGAGTTGGAGCTTCACTTCTCGGGTGCATAAAGCATATTATTGACCTGACTCGATGTGAAAAGGTTACTTTGCAGTCCACCTCGTTTTCTAATGTGATTACACAGTTGACGGCGGGCTTTGCTTCAGAGGTAATCGGTATCCTTGACTCGATGCCTGATGAGTCGTTATACGGCACCTTTTTTTAAAATTAGTACGACCGTGACGATAGTTCAGCTGTTCACAGGAAAACTTTCACTGTCGGCGCGCTCGAATGCCGAAAGGGATTTTGAAGCTAATCTACCCTAGACATGTGTCTGCCGAGTTATCCAATTACCTGTCCATTCCTGATCAACAGACGTGACTGCTTGCAAGAGCCTCCATCCGATTTCTTCTCGGGTGTCTGACAAGAAGTTGTCAAGTTTCGCTGGCACGGAATTCTATTGGTATGGCCGCGCGTTCGTCTTTTAGAGTGGACGGGGGGTCGAGACGAACTGCTGGAGATCTCCATTGAGACCAGTGCATGAGGTGGTATCCAATGGTAGTCTGAAACTCGTGTTTTTGCTGGACTTTGTGTTGAACCGTTGTGGAACTCAGTGGTAAAGCGCGAAGGGCTCCCGGAAGGACGCAAACGTTTGCGATAACGGTGTCCTCAAGCTCGCTTGACGGTGATCCGTTTAGATGTGATAGCATGACAGCCTACCTGGTGGACGTTGTGGACATGTACTTGATGTCAGCGTCATAATTGACCAACAGTGGTCCCACTGTTGTGGCTAATTCACGGTATACACAAGAACTCCCTTTTCCGAACTCAACACTGCCAGTTGGCTGTAACACAACTGTGACCGAATGTCGTGCCGCAGCTTCCGCAGCTAGATCCGCCCACAATTCGTCTGTAGTGTTATACTAATCAGACGGTTGTTATTGGCACTTTCCCTGCTCATCTGTCCCATAACAACTGCATAAACTACCTACATGTTCATGTGATTAAAAGACCGGGTCCAGGTGTACAAGTGGAAACTAGATTACACAACTCCCAGGCATGCTGTTGGGCGTTAATACATCTGAGATTCAGTACACTTCCGGGCGATTAAATAATACTGCTGATGCCTTGAGTAGAGTGCCGTTACCGGATACATCTACAGAAGTTATCCCACAGAAACTTGCGGGTTATTTAGCGCTTCGGCCATTCTCTTCTTATGTCGACGGATATACGTCGAAAAAACCGACGAAAACACGATAGCCCTAGTCAAGTGGTACGTGTAGTTGCGTGGCTAGAACAGACACTTGGTGAATTTATATCGTTGTGATCCGAATTGTCCGAATTAAGTCGTAGGAACGAAAGTGTACGTTGGCGGGCATGTATGATGGTTCCGAGGCAGTCGCAGCCGTCTGTTCTTAATGACCTCCATGATGCTCATGCGGGCGCGAAAATGAAATCACTATTCCACTTTTCATTGTGGTCTACGCTGGTCGGTGACTTTGTATCAGCAGTTAAGTCATGTACAATCTGCCGGAGACACCAGGGAAACGGATCCATTTGGAATTTTTGGCCCGTTTGATTGTGAATACTCACTCCATTCACATTCCGTCAATAGCAACAACTCCTAGTTGAAATAGAATGGAATCAAACGCGTCACGACGACATCTTACCATCCTACCTACAACGACCTGGCGGGGCATGCTGTGCAGACTGAATAATACATTGAACAGACAGCTTGGATCGTGTTTTATTTGCCTATCGGAATCTTGTTGACAAAGCCACCGGCGGACTTATGTTTAACCACCGTCTTCTCACACAGCTGAATATATTCCGTGAAGGTCTTCAATCAAAGATTATCACTAATCAGGAACCAGCAAACGACCATTTCAGCACACACTACCAAAGACAGCCTCGTGCTGGAGTATTATCCTATCCTTGTGTGTCTACCCACGGAAAATGCATGGCAACCGGCAATTAACAAATTATACGAACTCAAATAAACGACGGGATAATGGCGCGGCGATATCTGGATCTTGTGTACCCGGGGACATCCAACTCAGAGAAGAACGGGTTTCCGATAGCCTAATTACCTGAAGAACATAACGCATCCATGACTGGGTCAACGCCTGTTGCCGACATACTCCTTTGCTGGTCCCAGCGTCGTCCGGTAGACCTTTCTCAAGTCGAATAGTCCCGACTAACGGAGGAATAGATAATCTGTCTTCTAACTCTGCGTGACCAACCGTTCCATTGGCGTTGTATATGCGCATACCAATAACTCATTGA
The DNA here is from genome assembly GCA_013368495.1 of Paragonimus heterotremus. Lineage (NCBI taxonomy): Eukaryota > Metazoa > Platyhelminthes > Trematoda > Plagiorchiida > Troglotrematidae > Paragonimus > Paragonimus heterotremus. Next base: position 53,501 of record LUCH01003762.1, on the reverse strand, counting down.
ATTGACCATCTTATCGATCGTATCGGTCACCATGACTAATCGTCTACACGCCTCTTGTTCTCGCAATGTGTATTGTCTCATGTTGGACTGACTGTGTTGTACAGGCTCTATTTTGTTGTTATAATAGTTTACGATTATTCTACTATTATTCTGTTCAAGCAGCAAAACGTAATGCAAGCATTGCGCGGAAGTTTGCCAGAATAACAATATGCTTATACATATATATATATATATATATATATATATATATATATAGAAAATGGAAAGTGCGCACATAGTGTAGTTATATATATGTATATATATGTTTTCGCCAGATAGAAGGTTTAAACCGACATTCTGTGGTTGTATGCAGTTCTTCATTGCTTCGTCCACAGCAAAACTGAGGAAGGATGGTGAACGAGGACATTACTGACGCACGCCGTTCTTGTTACGGAATCTGCAATGGTGCTTTGATTATCGTTGAATTAGAAGCATGAGAACAGTGTCATTATTCTATCCTCACACCTATTCAGTAACCCATATGTGGCTTTAAAAGACTAATCCATCAGGTGAGTCAGGTACGCACTTGTTGACGGTATATATGCATCCAACGCAACCACTCAGTATCTAATAAATGGTGTCTTTATGTAGACATTTGATCTGGAATGGCCTCAATATTCTCACGTCGACTTTGTCACACGACTATTTCTCGTCGCGCAATACATTTATCAAACCAATCCCGTGATATACAACCCTGTGACAGTAACGGATCTCGAAAGTGGACGCAATATGATAATAGGTTTGTTTCCATTTGTATCGTCTACTCGACGTATGCAGACCCCCAGACATTGATCCTCCAAAGACATCGATTCTGCTGTTTCCTGGTCAAGGGGCTCAATTTGTTGGTATGGGCAAACAGCTGATTGATATACCGAAAGTCAAAGAAATGTTTCAGTGTGCGAACGAAGTGTTACGCACTAATCTGCTGAGACTTTGTCTTGAAGGCCCACAGTCAAAGCTAGATCAGACGATTCATTGCCAGCCTGCCACCTATGTAGTTGCCTTAGCCGCTGCGACGAAACTGTTTGAGGATGATGCTGAAGTTTGTGCAGGTTGTACCAATTTTTCTTTTGTAGGTTATCAGGAATTGTGTGGCCACGGCCGGATTTAGTTTGGGTGAAATCACTTCGCTCGTGTTTGCCGGTGCCTTGACATTTGAGCAAGGTAAACAGTCGGTTCAACTCAACGTTTTCCAAAACGTGTAGGCCTTCAACTAGTTCGCGTTCGCGCCGAAGCCATGCAAAAGGCGTGTGAGCAGATCAAAGGAGCGATGACTTCTGTGTTTGTCAGTCATGATTCTCAGTTGAAGCTAGCTATGCTGTCGGCTGTCAATCATTGTAAAGTTCATCTGCATATGGAGAACCCTGAATGTCGGGTCGCGAATTACCTATACTCCGACTGCAAAGTCATTGCTGGTAACTTGGAGGTATTATTTGTTATGGGTTAACTATCGTACCGTTTGAAACGCGCTTTGAAGTGGTATTGAAAACATATTGTTGTTACCTTGCTTGTTCTTTAATTGGAAGGCTGTGGAGTTCGTCGAACAGCATGCTGACCAGTTCAGCATACGTCGGTTCAAGCGTTTGCCAGTTAGTGGAGCTTTCCACACGGCTTTAATGAGACCTGCTACCAAACCGTTGTCTAACGTGTTGTCACGATTTGAACAGCTCCAAGTGCCTAGAATTCCGGTCGTCAGCGCCGTAGATGTCTTCCCGTATCAGAGTGTGGAAGGTATCAAGCGGAAGCTTAGTTTACAGGTAAGTCATTCTGCAACTGTTTTACCCTATGGAACTAAATTGGCTACGTTTCCATCTTTAGTTCCTTTTTTATATTTTCACGAGTATGTTCAGGTTCTCTTAGAGTTATATACTCTAACCATTACTCAATTATGTGCGACTGAAGATCACTTTACGCACGCGCAAACTTGACTTGATATACAGCGGTATAGTTGCTCAAGTCTATATTGCGCGATAACAAGCAGCCTCATGCACTAAAATGTAACGCCTGTTTATAGGAAAATTTGGAATGTAATCTTGCCAGGTATCTAATTGAATAACAAATCAAAAGCGTTAATATACAGTCTAAAATACTCGAAACGAATGGTGACGTTCAAAAGGTTTGACGACGAAATCAAAGAATGTAGACCGTGTAATATTACCCTTATCGCAACGGCTAAGGAGGGGAACAGATGTTAGCCCGCTTAGTATCTCATGCACTCCGGACGAACGTGCAACCTAAGTGTAAGGGGCATACACGCGATTTAGAAACAGCTACATATGAGTAAATGAAACGGATATGTGGACTAAGCTATTACAGTTGCCTAAACATATCCATTTTGGGTCACCATGCACACCAGTTCATCCGCAATGTCAGCGTGAGTTGCATGTGAACGTTGAATGATGAACTGATCTGCTTACTTGGTAGCGCTTCAGTTATATACGGGATTTCTTATCTTGTCTTGGTGACTGCCACTGATCCAGGCTGGATGATGCTTACGGGTACGTTCGGATAAGCGCCTGGTCGTGCGACCAGGAATAAGTAAATGAGTATACACAAAAAGATGCCTCAGTAACGGGCACTCTATCCTTTAATCGTAAATACAAGGCTGGAATAGAGTTGAAACAGAAACGTACTTTTTGCAGCATAAAATGTTCTTTTTATAAGTGTCAAGTCTCCTAGTGGTTGTTTCAGCAAGCGTGTCCCCTTTAAGTGGTCATGAAATAAATGCTACCTTCTTTTGCGATAGGGTCATCTTATCCTGTTTTTCGCGACGTTGCATAGTCTTATCTACAAAACGCTCTAGATAGTTATTTTGTAAGAACACTGTGCATAGGAAAGATAATTCATCGAAGACCGTATTCTGCGTACATATTCCCATGGTTCTATTAGTCAAGCAGTTTATGAGATTTCCTGTCTGCCTTAGAGGGACAAAGCTGCTGAAATGGATATACTGTCCGTTCCAGGTCTTCCCTATAGATTTTGCATTGAACCGACCCATCAGCACATCGCCGGATGAGTACGTCCAGTTGATTGTTACGTTTAGTTTCTAGTGTAAATGTCACGTTCGTGTTGGCCGAGTTAAAAATGGTTAAGATATCCGTTGAGTTGACATTTTCGCCAGATTTACATGTGATACCCACCTATCGCTGATAAACATTAAATCCACGAATGGCTTCTTTTAACTGGTCCTTTTCAAGCTTTACCATGAAGATGTCTGCAAACAACGGCCCAAATGAGGATCCCATTACCACATCATCCATTTGTCGATATAGATCTTCATTGGATTTGAACTGTATGTTACGAGTACGAAAGTACATTAGCTTTTTTAGTTCTGGTGGGGGTATACGGACATTTTGGTGGTTAATCACAACATAATCATACAGGTAGTCCATCGTCTCTTTCAGTGGAACGTTTGTAAACAAGGATGATAAATCCAGAGAAAGCATTTGTTTTCCTGTTAGGTTTAGCCCGCTGATTGTACTAATGAATTCAAAGGGGTCATAGGCTATGTTTTGACAGCTTCTGCCTAACGGGTTCGAGGAGATATGATAACCATTAAGACAGCGAGTGGTATGGTGAGTTGCAACTGTCTAAAATAGGTCGCAGAGGTACACCCGCTTTGTGAACTTTCGGCAATCCATAAAGCCTTGGAATTGTGATTCCAATGGGTGAAGTGCGTGCGAATTTTTGGGAGTCGGTTGCCCCGTTTTGTTTCGAAAAACGCAGTATTTTTGACGCCTCTGTTTGAGGGGTTTTATTCTTCTCATTCCCCATCTTTTCGAATTTAGTTTGATCCTCTAATATGGTCTGAATTTTGTCTAAGTAATCTGTCTTATTGTGCAGAACTATTCCAGCGCCCTTATCTAGCTTAGAGAGAATAATCCTTTCATTTTTCCTCAGATTTTCAGCTGCTAAGATATGTTTTTGCGTTAACAGATGTTTCCAGATTGGATTACTCTGCTGGTATTGATAACACGAGTTAACAAGTGTAGACTTCAATCGTTAAACATCTAGCGAAAATGACAGCTTAAGGTCAGGCAACTGAAAAAACACATTCTCGAACAGTGCTCTTAAGTCCAACTGCCTGGTTTTTCGTTTTGGACAACAAAATCTAGAACCCAGTGATAATACTTCAATCAACTTTTTTATCCAGATGCAGTGAGGAAAAATTATGAGCGTACCGTTCCGGGTTGGTTGGAAATTCTGTAGGGGACTGTAATGTTTCTGTCCAGAAACGTGCCTATTCTCCACAATAATTAAACCAGAAAACCAATTAGTGGACAACGACGTACATTGCAAGTAGACCGGGAAAGCAAGCCGTAAGCAAAGCACAACAAATCAGTAGCTAGCGATCGGAAATTGTTTTTGTTAATTGTGACCTTGGACGGTCGAACAAACGAGAGAATGCAGACATGCAATCAAACAATATCAAGTGTCAGCAGTTAAAATAAATAGCAAGATAATTTGAATACGTGGCAAACCAAGAGTGTCTCTACAGTTCAGTGACTGGCTTCGTTGGACTGGATTGCTTCTGCTGTACGGCCTGCTTCTTTTCTAGTTGCTTTTCCACAATCAGACGGACGTAAGTTTCTAAGTCACCACGTTCTTCGGGTGTCACCTGCTCCGGATGCTGTCCACAGCTGGTCAGGTTCAACTCCAACTCCTCAAGTCTACTTCGTTTTGCCCCTGTTTCATATAAGTGTTAAGCAATTGGCATGATGATGTTTATAAAGATTTCGAAATGTATATCAATGCTGTTTTGCTTTTATATTTTTAATTACAGTTGGTCAAACCGGTCCTATGGGAACAAACCCTGCATGCCCTGTATGCTCGACCAACGGACGCCCCTTTCCCTCGTACGGTTGAATTCGGTCCGGGTAAACAGCTTGGATCCATGTTGCGCATGGTCAACCGCAAAGCATTTGCATACTATCAATCAGTCGATGTATAGTGCACCCTCATGTCACGTGCATAGTTGTACCTTCCAAGATACCATAATTTCTTAATCTCGCTTTTTACGTTTTTTTGATATAACTCGTTTTGACTTTCTGTCCGTTAGTTGGCACTATATAAGACCTGTCGAAGGTTACTAGAACCTAAGTAACAATGGAAGTAGTTGGTAACAGTGTGTACACACGTACCAAACAACTGCGTGAGTTAAAACGTAGGTTATAAAATTTCACAGGTATGAAGCCCCACAACTGAGTGCGGACGAGATGATATTTTGTTGTGTGATGATTGTGTACCTCCCGGGGACCGATGTTTTCCTCCGGAGATGAAACGATCGGTTGATGCAATGAAATGCGCCACACTGCATTGCTGTTTATGAGTTCGTTTATCGGTCGGCCGCACTGTGTTGAGACAGCATCACTATTTATTTGCAAGAAAAGCCTCCGTCTACATTCAGGTACAATCCCTCTACCCACAACCTGTAGGCGAATCCGGTAGTACATTCTCGAAGTCAAAGACTGATAGATTCTTGTATAAATGCTTTGAATTTTACTAGCCACATTTTATGGTCTGATGACGTTTCACTTCTAGCAGAGTTCAATAGTCACGAAGGATAGTTATTGTGAGTAGTCGAGATGTTGGGTCAATACCATTCGACTGCAACCTTCGCATTCATATAGCCCACTTACCGTTAGGGCTTGAGCAGCATACTATCGCTTTAGCTGCATAACACCAAGCGCCTTATGATGCATAGAAGCTGGAAACAGACTAGCTTTCTATAGGATATAATTAATGGCACGTTTATTCTCGAACTGGGAGTTAAATTCTGACCATTGTGCGAATATACTGACGTCTCAGTACGCGTGATTGTATACTCATTAAATAATTCACCAGATCAGAGCAGAGACATGTTGCGATGCATTAGCGCCTCGTTTATTTTCATCGCCCGCAGACGTAAGTGTTAACATATCATTTTTCTGCTCCGATTGTGCGAGTATCAAGTATTGCCTGGGTTCTCCAGTCATCTTGAAGTGGGACGGTAGCTGCTCATCAACACCAGTCGACTACTTTATGATCAAGATTTTTCGGGTAAGTCGAAACCACCGACTCGTAGAATCTGCTGCAGGATGTTCACATGGCTAAATGTAGGTGATCAAATTACAAATTGCTTATTCATTCCTAAAACTTTACAGGCGTTTCTGAGATCGCCCGGACACATCATTCATCAAGTTGTAACTTGGCGATTGCGACATCGGAAGTGTTCTGTTGTGTCATTAGTCAGCGTATAGCCCCATTCCTCCTCCTAAGTTGTTGATATTCAGTTATGTTATTTAATCGACTTTTGCATTTGCATCCAAATACTAGATGCTTTTAGTCCATCGATTACTGAATACGCGCATTCTGAATCACTTAAAGTTTAGACTGAACTAGTCACCCCTTACAGGTTGTGGAACTGAATATCTACTGACCGAATAGTACACACGATCCTACGTAGCGACACACAAGACACTAGCACAAGTAAAGACTACGGTCTTCATTTCGGACAGTTTATGTTAAGGCTGGAAGTGTACTGTCACATTCACTGATTAATATAACAGAATTGGGCAGACGAAAATAAAACGGACATGACGCCTAGTGCGAAATGCTGGCTTTTTCAATCCTACGTAATGTCAGACAATTTGAAGGAACATCCGGCCTATGTTTGTGTTCACGGTTTATGACTTGTAGTATCACATATGTATTGCCTCTCAGCCGTCGTACAAGTATTTCCAAAAGGATGGTGAGGATTTAGAAACTACTAGTTTACAACGATACTAACCAATGTGGGCGGTCAACTATTTGGCTTTTTTGTTATAAGCAAACGGCAAATTTGTTCATTAAATGATGTGTGGTCTATTGTGGCAGTTATGCGTCAGCCGTTAATCATTATCCTACTAAAGCGTGGGGGCTCGTTAAAGTCGAGTAAACCCTCAACGATACCGAGCCTTCCACCAAGCAACGTTTTGATGAAAGGAGTACAGGACTTGTATAATTGACCGTTAGTATTCTGTAAGTCGTCGCGTCAGCTGGGTTGACTGAAAGAATAGTATAGGTTGGTCGCAGACTGTCCGGATGTTACCTTTTGAATGACTACGTTTCACAGTCCATCTCGTACTTCCGCCTAATAATTAGACGGGGATTTCATCATTTCGATCTACACGGCCTCAACGGCTTGGTCAAACTGCTTATTTGCTCACTCGCACATATACGGAGAGATTCAATAGCGTATACAGACAAAAAGTTACTCTTTTAAATGCGATCACAACTGCACAACACGAAAAGCCGACCTCATTATCACGAGTAAGAAAGACAGTTGAAATCTAAGGATCACAAAAAAAAATAAGCGGATTGTCAGTTAATCACCCCTGTAGGTTATTACATTTTTATCAGTTTCCCATAGTTTCACTTCGTGTAAAACTGTTCGGGGGATTGACAGCAAAAGCTGGTTCCAGATGAAAACTGCTAAATTCTCCGTGGTGGATACCAATGAATTATCTCTAAAGTAGTCCACATCTTTGTCCAAGTTCTTATGGTCCACGAAATCCAAGACATTACGCTGTATAACAGAATTCAACTCGGTGAGATTCATTACCATACCGGTTTTTGGGTCTACTGGGCCAAACAAGGTAACTTCCAGTTTATAGTTGTGCCCGTGTCCGTTTGGATTATTGCATTTGCCAAATGTTTGTCGATTCTCCGCATCCGTTAGATGGAATGAATGAAGACGATGGCAGGCGCAGAAATGTTCGATTCGAGTTAAATAACAGGAAGGGGTCATCTGTCTAGGCGAAAGTAGCTGAAACCAAAAAAGGTATGGCAAAAAGCATAGCATTTGTTGAGAGCACATGATCGCATGTCTGCTTCAGTCTCGCAGCCATAGTGAGGAATCGAATGAAAAAGCGGACAGGACCTAATTGTTATAATCACCTGCTCAAATCCGAACGTACACTTTACAAACAAGTAACCGAGCTGTATGAGAGTGTGGCTTCACTACCGAGACAACTTTCCCGCGTCATTAGTCGTAATTAACTCAACAGCCAAACAACGGCAGCATCGATACCACTCAGTACTATCAGCAGCCATCTCAATTATCTCCAACCGTAAACTCTGTTAGGTACGGGAGCTCAAATCGAGTACATGAACTCCATCTTCAGTGGCTAACCGACTGGCAGCCTCTGTTTTTTTAAGCCAGGTCATCATTTGTTTGTCTCTGTTTACGTCAATCAGTCGCGACGTTGGTAAAGGTGCTCGGAGTGACGCACGATTGGTTGGCATTCTTACTACATGGTCTAATCAACTAAGTATGTGCTTGAAAGTCGAGCGAGTGAACTCGCTTGGTACTTGCCGTCGAATATTTGTTTCCCAACCTTATCGTTGCCCACGGTCGAACGCATACATTAAGGATCGCATAAGCGAAGCCGGTTTGCGCCATCCTTTTGATTTACCATATTTCCACCACTGGTGACTCAACACTAACAGGTCAAAAATTTCTATAGCTTCATTAGCAAACAGAATCTAATGCAACGAAAACTTTGATGCTGTAAAGCATATTCTAGAGTATTTTATAGAACGCTCTAGTGTTTAACACTGTCTACACTACCGAAACATTGTCAAATAGCAACACACTGTCGTCAGAACAGTTAAGACCAGTCACCCTATTGTCAGATGGAGCGCCTAAACCAGCAGTTTGTAATAGCCGTAGACAGTTTTCCATTATTTTATCCATGGCAAGAATGGTAGAACTAAACAGCATTCGCGTACGCCGTTTTTGGCCCTGAGACTAGCGGAGAATTTACCAATGACCATAAAGAATGGGAATAAACCAGTGACAATACGTTCATGTATTTGTTCAGTACATACCTGTCAAGTGTAGCTCGAGCCGCAAATCGAACATAAATGTGGGCGGTAATTGTCGGCCGGCGATACGTATGACTCCATATTTTCATCACCATCGTGGACAGCAATGCATCGGTGGTTCATACTGATGCTTAACTGCTACACAACCATGAAAGAAGCAAACTGTATAGGAAGAGAGAAGAAAAAGGAGGGGAACAGGAAAGAAAATAACTGCTAAAAAAACTAGCTACGTCTACATTTAACATCAAGATGCATACACCTTGTAAATAAACAACCGAGCTGTAAGTGAAAGTAAGGCGTCATCAGCAAGAGAGCTCCCTTACGGCTTTCACTACCCCGCGTTATTAAATGCATTCACTTCACAGATAACTCGACCAAACAACGACAGCATTCACGTCCCTGAGTTCGATTAGCCGTCATCTCACCGAATGTCTGTAATCACTGGCCCTCTGAGTCGCGATGGCCTCAGCCTTGGAGACGAAACCGACCTACAGCAGTCAACCTCTTCGTGAACGAATTCATTCGTCTACCCCAGGTCATCATTTGTCCACTCCGCACCTTACGCTAGTCGGCAACAGCACCGGCAAAGAGTGCTTGATGTGGCATATGACTGGTTGGAATCATTAATACAAAGCTTAACCATCTAAGTATGTGCAAATGAACAAAGGAATTCAGTTAACAGTCACTACCAAATACACGTTCCCCAACCTATTCGTTGCCTACTCGTTGGTCGCGCCCGGTGCGAGTGGTCTAGCGCAGGTATCGATGATCAAGTACTTGAAGATGGTTCACATCTTCTACTCCGAGAGACCACGTTTCGCTGCTCGGAAGTAACACGGCCCTCATCGTCGCTTTATAAACGCGACCCTCATGACTCAGAGAGACGTCTCTCGCCAGATGTGCTTCAGATTGGCGAATACTGCCCTAGCCTTGAAGACACGCGCTTCTATTTCATTCCCCACATCACCACGGCCGCTATTGCAGCTCCCCAGATACACAAACCGGTCAACAACTTCCATGACTTCATGATCTAACAATAAGTCTACGTGATCACAACAATCTTTCAGAAACACTTTCCACTTTAAAGCTGCAGAGTGCATTCCGAAATGTTTAGCAGGACGCAAAATGGTTGATTGTGATGTTTGGAAAATCGCCAACATAATCAAGACCAGTCAATCTTCCACCAGGTAGAAGTTTCACGCCAGTATCTTGAGCGTCGGAGTCAATCCTCCACTATATCATCCATCACAAGATTTAATAAAGGAGGAAGTGGACAGCCTTGACGTGCGCCACTGCTGAAGTTGAAACTGCCAGATAATTCACCGTAAACCCTAACCTGGGCTGAAGTATGGGAATGAAGTACCGACAGTGTTCACATACTTGGTCGGTACACCTCAGCATTTAAGCGATCCTAAAAGTGTAGGCCGATCCATCGAATCGAACGCACCTTTATGGTCGAGAAATACGGCAACCGTTGGCCGGCGGTAAAAATGTAAAAAATGTGATCTATACATCTCCGTCCAGGGCGAAACCTTGCCTGTTCTTCCCCAATGTTTGCTGCCGAGCTGCAATGAGTCGACGTTCAATTTCGTCATGGTCGAAATAATGGGACTGTCTGCGGCACTCACAAGATGCCGATGTGGACCACCCACCTAGTGAATGACTGACCGATCTTGACTATCCTGACGATAAGGTGTTGCTGTTTGACAACTTTCAAGCAGCACAAACAACGCTGAACGCTATTTCGCGTCCTGCTGAGTACTTCGGAATGCGGTTTGCAGCCTCAAAATGCAAAGTGCTTCCGTGAGATTGCTGTGATTACGTAGATTTAATGTTAGATAATGAAGTCATGGAAGTCGTTGACCGGATTGTATATCGGGGAAGCTGCATCAGCCGCGGCGCGAAAGTGTAGGGAATGGAATAGAGGCACGTATTTCTAAGGCTAGAGTGATGTTTACTAATCTGAAGCACTTATGGCGACAGAGAGGTATCTCTCTGAAGCTTAAGGGTCGCGTATATCAGACAACAGTGAGGGCTGTATTACTTTACGGCAGCAAAACATGGCCTATCAGGGTAGAAGACGTGAACCGTCTTCAGGTGTTTGACCACCGATGTCTGCGTTCAATCGCTCGTATCGGGTGGTACCAACGAGTAAGCAACGAGGAGGTTAGGAAACGGGTGTTTGACACTGATTGTCGGACGAGTTCTTTTATTCGGTCACTACACTTGCACAGACTTATATGATTAGGCCATGTACTAAGGATGCCAGCTAGCCGTCTGCCACACCGAGCACTGTTTGCCGACGCTTCGACCGATTGGCGTAAGGTGCGAGGTGGACAGATGATGATCTGGTGTGAACGAATGAAATCGTTCGCGAAGAGTTTGACTACTGCAGGCCGGGTTCGTCTCTCAGACTGAGGCCATGGCGACTCCCAGAGTCAGTGGCGTGAATGTCGTCGTTGTATATCCCAGTTGTCTGTGAAGTAAGTGCGTTTAATGACGCGGGGCAGTGGAAGCCGTAGGAAAGCTGTGTTGCTGATGACGCTTTACTTTCACTTACAGCTCGGTTATTTGTTTGCAAGGTGTAGGCGCCTTGATGTTGCATGTTTGAACGTAGACATAGCTATTTTTAGTGACTATTTCCCCTTCCCTCTCCCTTTTTTCTTCTCTCTTCCTAAACAGGCTTTGTTTCTTCTTTTTCGTGGTTGTGTGGCAGTTAGGCATCAGTGTGAACCACTGATGTGTTGCTGTCTATGATGATGATGAGTCGACGAGGCATAATGGATGCCAGGACTCTCGTAACGACCGGAGTCAAACTAATTCTTCCATGGTTTTCGCAAGAGCCCCGAACTACTATAGAGTGACCCCAGCACGGAAGGATGGTCTCCGTCGTTCACACAAGTTGAAACAACTAGGTCAAAGCCTCTACTAAAACCTCCTCGCCTTTGAAAAATGTCGGCACGAGATCATCTGGGCCAGCAGCCCTACTACGTTTGAGAACCGAGATGCAATCGCGAACCTCAGTCTCAGTGGGTGGTTCCAAATCTACCGACCGGGGTGCGACACTACACGTTTGTGATGGCAACACAGTAGAAGCAAAAGGTCAGCTAAACTGACCCTCAGAGTGTTCTGCCCATCGTTATAACCTTCTGGACTTACTATGGATGAGTGCGCCATCTGCCTCGCTGGTAGCTTCACTGACAAATGGTCGCTAGGGTCCACTAGCACGGATAAGCTTGAAGAGTGTGCCGATGTTACCTGAAACAAAAGCAGTCTCCATCTCCTTATCTTTTTTCCACTAGCCAAGCCTCACGATCGGCGTTTAGGCTACGCTTCAACTTCCTACGAAAATCTCTCCTAAACTTGTTATATGAACTGCCAGAAGGAATGTTCCGTCTGGCCTCTAGCAACTCGGGGGATTTCTCCAAGAACCACTGTTTGTTCATCTCATGTACCCCCGATTAACAGGTTCTGTTAGGGCCAGCTCTAGACACAAAACCTTTAGAAGTCTTTTCATCGTATCTGCTTGTGTTCCAATTGATTGTTGTGACGTTGGCGTCGAGGACGCCTATTATTCAGGTCTGGCCGCTTTCCTTCGGTCGATACATGGTTCTGATATGGTCGTTCTGGCCGGAGATATGAACGCCCAGGTCGGGCGTCTTGATGAGGCCGAGTCTTAATTAGGTGGCATGTTCGGCATGGTATCACATTGGTCAGATAATGGCCAGCGACTGTTGCAACTGTGCGCTAGATATGTGATTTTTGGCTAGCACTAATCTTAGGCATTGCCCATCTTTTCCGAATCAAACCTGGCCTCAGATAGACCACACAGCTGTTAGTTATAGATGGATGGGTCTCATTCAGGATTTTTTCCTTATTGGGGCACATACTTGAATTCGGATCATGCGTTGTTGTTTTGTTCTTACTTTTGCTGGATAACTGCCTCAACGACGGCAGCGACTGGTTGCTGCGAAACCGGCTGTATGGTCGGTAAAGCACAAGTACCAAACCAGCTTAGAAAGCAGCTTCAACAGTTCTTACACCAATGATCCTAATAGCTGCTGGACCCACACCTCAGGCAATTTATGAAGCAGGTACAGTAACATGCGGCGTAGAGTTTCGTGGGTCGAACAAATATTGGATCTCGGAGATAACTCTGTTGATGCGTCCCTCGAAAAATTCAGTCCTTTACCGACTCCGGCAACCTGCACTCATTCGGAGTAAATTTTGTCAGATGTGATTATACCAACGCCCAAAGTCTGACCAGCAAACTAGGTAAACTCCGTGCGATTTGCCTCGCGAATGACTTCCTCATTGTCGGAATTACTGAATTTTGGCCCTCACCAAATCATCTGGATCCCAAGGTTGATATAATAGACATGTTGCTGTTTCGAAGTGATAGAATAGTGAGTAGAGGAGGCGATGTTGCTCCTCATGTCCTCAACTCCCTCCGAGCTGCTACCCTGTCTCACCCAATACTCACTACCATTCCTGAATCAGTCTGGTGCTCCATCGCACTATCCAACTCCGACAGATTGTTGACTGGCGTAATCTATCAGCCTTCCTGCCCTTGCTCTGACCGTAACGAGGGAGTCCTGTTTAGACTCAACTGCATCCCCTCCCTAGGATACCCACATATCACAATAATGAGCGACTTTAACATAACAAAAATTGACTTTCAATCCCATTCGTACAAAGGCCCCGTCTTTGCAATGCCTGCAACATTTCTAGCTGCGGCTGTTGGCCTTACGGAACATGTGACTGATTGTACAAGATGGCACGACGGCCATCCTCCCTCCTGTCTAGATGTCATCTTCACTAATGAGGAACTAATGGTAGACAACTTAACAGTGGACGCCTCGCTCGGCTTAGACGATCACGCAGGAATAACGGCCGACTTCATTTGTAATGCTCAGCTTACTTCAAAAGCAAACGTTCCAAAAAGGAACTTCCGAAGAATAAGGGTGGTTGAACCCAACGCATACTTAGCTAATGCCTCGTGGGATCGGTTTAACTCATCACTGTGTTGCGGAAATGTGTGACCATTTTATTAATACCATTCACAAAGCTATAGATTGCTCAACACCATTCCACTCCGCAACTCGCCGGAAACCGCATCAGCAATTACGGTCCCGAACGTTAAAGAGGATCCGCGCTAAACGTCTAGCGTGTGCTTGACTAAGAATGTCAGGGGATCTAGGTGACCGTCATCTCTACGCGCGACTTCGAAACCGATGCACCAAACTAATCGTTGAAGATCAACTAGATTTCCAGCGACGTTTAACCCAGCGCTTCGCCAGTGATCCCAAAAGCTTGTATAAATTCGTCTCAAAAACCCGTGAAGCCAAAACCGATGTGCCCCAGCTAGCTGGCCTACAAGAGCTTACTAGCTCAGACGGTGAAGCTTCTGAAGTTCTGGCTGACTTCTACAGCACTGTGTTCACTAACGGCGTGTCGAACTGCTCCGTGGCAAAAGTTGTTACACTTCTGGAGGAATCTCTACAGTAGATACCACAGCGGACGCTGTGCTAATGAAACTGCGGGGGATTAAACTCGCATCTCCCGGGTCAGACTGTATATCCCCTTCAGTCCTTGCTCCTGGGGCTGCACAGTTAGCTATCCCGCTGAGCATCCTGTTTACACAGTCAATTGCTGTAAGAATGGTGCTCGAAAGCTGGAAACCCGCGAAGATCACTCCCATCCTCAAAGGTGGACAGCGCAGTCAACCGCGCAACTATCGCCCTATCGCCCTCCTATCTTGTATCCATGGTACTTGAAGCGTTAGTCCACGATTCACTATCTAGGCATCTTTTAACACAAGCTTCCTTCCGTAGCGAGCTACATGACTTTTTACTCGGCCGCTCATACACTACAAATCTGCTGTTAACTGTAGACCAGCGGACCACTGCTGCCGATAGAGGAAAGAGGATTGGTGATATTTACCTTGTCTTTGTCAAAGCTTTTGTTTCTCGAGTGAATCATTCTGTTTTATTCGATAAGCTCCACCGTTGTGATGTCAAGAGTAATCTTCTCCGATGGCTCAAGCCTTATCTATCACACCGTTCCTATCATGTACGAGTGGGTCCCTCCGTATCCACCGTCAGACTCAGCCCCAGCGAAGTCCCACAGGGCTCCATCCTAGAGCCACTACTTTTCTCTGTCTTCATCAACGATCTACCATCTGAAGTGTCGTCTCCACTGATGCTGATTGCCGATGATATCAAGATCTGGTGAATTGTGCATAATAGCTCTAACGCAAGCGCCCTACAGGCTGATATTAGTGCCCCTTACAAATGGTCTAAATCAAACTTCATCCAGTTCAATACCAGCAAATGCAAAGTTATGGATATCAGGCATAAGCACAATTTCCCTTACTCTCTCGGCGGAGTACCGCTCCAAGTCACGGACAGAGAAAAAGACCTTGGCACTGTTGTGACACATAACCTCTTGAGTTCTCCCAATACTGAGGCAAGCGCCAAGAAAGCTAATAGCGTACTAACGCTTATGAAGCGTATGTTTGGAAAATTCGAGCGACCGTGTCTCAATAACCTGTATAACAGCTTTATTCGTCCTCACTTCGAGCAAGGAATCTTCGCTTGGCCTCCTCACTTACAGAAAGACAAACTTATTTTGGAAACTGTTCAGAGGCATGCGACGAAAGCAGTTCGTGGATTGAGTGAAAAACCCCACCTTGAGCGGCATCGCGAGCTAAATCTCTTTTCTCTGGAATACCGCAGACAGAGAAGTGACCTAATATTGGCGTTCATGATTCTGAGAACCCCTAACCATCAGCGCAGATCCCTGTACACCTCTGCGGATACTAGCTCACTTAGAGGGCATTCCTTGAAACTAAACAGTCAGTACAGCAGACTTGAGCTGAGGCGCAGTTTCTTCTCAGTTTGGGTCTGCAAAACCTGGAACTCTCTGCCAGAAGGTATCGTGAGTGCCACGATAGTGGCTGCGTTCAAAATTCGTCCGGATCGCCACTCTAACACTTAGTCCGTGCTCCAGTATACTTTCCTGCGCACAGCCGCGTGTGTAGATTCGTCTGTCGAATAGCTCACCTAATTATGCATATTCACTCAGTTATGGAATTACGTGTACAATAACAGTAGACATCACTTTATTTATTCCCCATTTCGGCCTTTCGATACAATCAAGAAAAGTTGCGACGTGTAACATCCATCTGATATAGAGATTCTTCGCCTGAAGAATAGGAACCATCAAAAGCTGTCGCCTTCTACTTCCGTCCATCACCCAGTGAATTCATCGAGTTTTAAGAAGCTAAGCAGAACAATCCTCCTGGCATTTCATGTAACAAGTCTAGGAGTGATATCCGTAGGAAGCTGGAACGTAGCCTAAAGACTGCCATAGGGGAATTTACCTTCCCAGAGAAATGCGACGGACTCTGGTTCAAACTCCAGCTTCGCAGTCGTGATACGTCCCATGTCGGTGTTATTTACCGATCACCGTCGTGTAGCGCACCGGATAACGAGGTCATTCTAGCCGCCTTAGATAGTCTCTCGTCTACACTCTCCCATCTACTCGTTATGGGTGACTTTAACGCACCCAAACTCAATTAAATAGCTGCTTCTGCTGAGGCATCTGACTGTGGATTTTCGAAATCCCTGGCAGTGTTGATCCATGAGGAAGCCTAGACACAACATGTCGAACTACCTACACAGTACCGTCCAGGACAGACACTCTCATTGCTTGATCTGGTTAGTTTAAATGAAGTTCATCTGGTAGATAGAGTGGTCATCAAACCACCGCTGGGACATAATGACCACATGTCACATGCTTTCGATTTTATCTGTTACTGGTTCCAAAATGTCGTAACAGAGACTTCCTTCAGAAATTTTCAGAAAGCTGACTTTGATGCACTAAAGATGCCCTTATGCACACTCGAACTTGTGTCTGATTCAGTGAACACAAACTA
>LUCH01003762.1:23985-34078 GCA_013368495.1 Paragonimus heterotremus | reverse complement strand
CGGCGAGTGTAAAGAGAGTTTTGTTGGGGTGACTCGAAGAGCATAAGATTTTGAATGTTAATATAAGATCACCCCTCAGACGCTTGTAGGCTAGGGGGAATAGTTCCAGCTTCGAGAGACCGTCTTCATGCGACAGTGAAAACAGAGCATCAACCCGTTTAGTGGCCCGTCTCTGGATTTCCTCTAGAACAGTGACGTCTTTCTCCCAGTACGGCGCACACGCCTGAATGTCGACTTCCAACAATGACCTTACCAGTGTGCTGTAGATACGTGAGAATCTGTCGACTGGGAAATTCCGAAGGATCCCACTAAGCATAGCTAACCTGCTGCTAGTTTTCTTTACCAACAGCAGTGTTAGTACTAGGGGAGAGGTCTGACGAGACGGCAGTACCTAGGTCGCGCTCCTGGTGGACAGCGGCTAGGGTAGCACCACCGATGCGATGTGTTCTAGTGCTGTGATGACGAACGTTCATAATCCCAGACTTGCATGTACTGAAGGGCAGTCGATTTTCGACTGACCATAAATGTAGAGCATCTAGGTCTCTTTGAAAGTTTTCTGCGTCTTCAACGCTGTGTAAGACAAGCCACAGTTTCGTATCATCAGCATACATCACAACGGGAGAGTTACTCACGCCTGGGAGATTGTTAGCGTAGACTAAGAATAATAAAGCAGCCAGTATGGAGTCTTGTGGTACACCAGTTGTAGCGCTGAACGGCCTGGATAGCTCACTATTGACTCTATCTGTGTATGTCCGACAGGATAGATATTGTTTGAGCCCAAAACACACCTCACTGCATAAGCCCATATCATCCAATTTGCCCAGCAGTATACTTCGATCAATTTTACCGAACACTTTCGAAAAGTCTAAAAACACAGTATCAAGTGGGAGACGTTTTTCGGCAGCATTTGTCTACGAATCAGCGGCAATCAGTGGGTTGGTCGTGCATGAGTGATTGTTTCTGAAGCCGTGCTGCTCCGGCGCCAACAGTGAATGAGTATTCAAATAGTTTTCCACGAAATCCTCTACCATGCTCTCCATCACGTTTGACATAGCTGGTAGCAGAGCAATCGATCTGAAGTTACTAGCGTTCATTCGATCCCACCCTTGTAGATGGGAGAGATGACGCCGTGCTTTCAAGTGGCTGGAATACAACCAGTATAAGTGTTGGACCAAACGAGCAAGCGGTTCTGCCGGCTCATCTGCGCATTTATTCAGTATCTGTGGGGGTATCTCGTGAAGCCCCGTTGACTTATCGACGCGCAGCTGGAATAACTTGGCGCGTACATTAGCCGGGGTAACGTTGGGGGTTGAACCCGAGGAACGGTCAGGACATAATACCGTGGTACATGGTTCCGTCTCAGCGTAGTTGCTGAAGACGGATGCACGCTGAGCACATAATAACTCAGCTGCCTCATAGTTAGGGGCAGAGAGTCCTGAAAGTCCCATGAGAGAAGATATGGCAACTTTCGATCCGGTCAAGGAAGCCATGTGCCCGAAGAACCTTTTAGGACGATTGGTTACAGACCTCGCAAGTGATACTTGGTGAGCCCTGCGGTCGGCGCGTACGGCTGCTGTGCACTGATTACGACAGCATCTGTATGCCAGGTGTGAGGCACCATCTCCTATAAGGAGAAATGCATTCCACAGAGCCCGCTTCTCTTTCATTTGACGTCTGGTCGACGGTCTGAGCCAGAACGGTTTGCAGGTGGGGCGTGGAGTATAAAGCGGGATTGAACTAGTTATCGCGGTGTTTAAGTGTAATTATCAGTTAGAGCCAGGGTAAACCTGACCCGTAGAATACGATTCTGCTGTACGAAATCGGATAAATTAGACCGTTATTAAGATATGCATCGGCGTGGGATCCAAATGTTTCTTCGCGCGCCCACGCCACCGCAAGGCCAATGATTTTCTATAAGTGCAGGCCAGTTTCTCATGTAAATTCGCAAAGCGTCCAGCGGCTAAGTACATTGCTATCCGGAGTCTGCTTTGTCTGTGTTCTCATTGGTTCATGTCGTTCACAGTTTGGGTGACCAATGGGAAGGGGCTTCTACTCGCGTTATTCGTACATCTTTGCTCATAGCAGTTATTCGCGTTTGTGTTCAGTAGGATTGACTCATAACAATACTGCGCTCCAGATATTCGACTACCGTGCTACATTCTTCAGATGATGGCCAGTTAGCTTGGGATAAGTGTTCTTGCATCCTTCGAGAGTTGGCTTGTCTGAAATTACGTCGGGCCGACAGTAAAGGGCGGGTGGTCGTGACGTCGCACATTAGGCGGAAACTGATAGTGGCGTGGTCGCTTGCACCTGGTGGAGCACTACCTTCAGCTATACCCACCATATGGGGCCTAATAGTTAACACCATATCTAGTCGGGATAGCCTGTGACCTTTTCTCCACCTTGTGGGTTGATTGATATGCTTGGTGAATCCTACCTCCTGCATGAGGTTGTAGAATTTCGTGGCCGCAGTACCAGACGTTAGCCCACTGCGCAGACTTGCATGCGGGAAGTTGAAGTCTCTAGGAACGATGGTGTGATGTCCGGAGATTGCGGTGGCCCGTTTAATGGCATTGTGCATTATTTTATCCCATTCGGAGGATGCGGACGGGGCACGATAAATGACGTCGCCAACGACTTGTGATAAGTGAGGTGTCCTAACATTTATCCACAGGGACTTTCCAATTGAAAGCAGAGTTGGGTCTCCGTTTACTGATGCGCGTAATTCGGCACCCACCTCTGCTGGCTAGCCGATCCTTGCGAAAGATAGTATAACCAGGAATTTCTATCTCATGATCGGATATATCTGGCGTTAGTCATGTTTACACTACATCTACGATCCTGGGCTTCTTCAAATCGAAAAGCTGTTCCAGTTCCTCCACTTTGCTTTTTAGGGAAAGAACGTTAGTAACCATACACCACCAGCTAGATACGTGCACCTACTTACCTTCAACTAGGATGGTGTCTGTCTTCAGATGCATAACGGGTACTACCTGAGCTAGACCGACCCTTTTGTGGTCGGCTGTACCAGGTATTTTTGCTGTGAGCGAGGTGGTGGGCTACTGAAAATCTCAGGCATCTTGATCATCCTTACCACACTTGCCGCCGTAGGAGGTATACTAGTGAGAGACGTTCCAGGTTCAGATCTGCGTGGAATCAGGTTTCGGATAGGAAGCTGTTTTTAAGCGTGTACCACCTCTGAAGCACACTGGACAACACATCGCTTGTGAAGAGAGTGGTTCGTAATAGTCTGGGCGCTGAGATAGAGCTCAGGTCTATTGGGCGCGGAAGGCGTTGGATAGACCATGCTCCACATTCACCTGCATCCAGGTTTAGTTTAGCTGGTATAAACTTCCACTGGTCAATGTCATGCTTGTGCTCGTGCAGCGCATTCGCATCCTTCAGCTCCTCTACACCGTGCGCAACTAAACTACAGGTTCGGTCATACTGGGATCTCTGGGGGTTGCGATATGCCGTTCGTCGAGTTTCCATGATCACCCAAGGGATGTCAGGTTTCACTGTTAGGCAAGAATCATTGGTCTAGGCAAGGAAGATGCTGTTAAGAGAACCTCCTTGACGTCTTCTACCCGGCCCAGCAATACACGGATTGGCCGAGGGCGTCCGTCTTGGTGGGACTTACGAAACCTGCACAGCGTGGGTTTATCATCTAAGTCTAGCTTAAGTGAGTCGCAGAGGGATCTCCGCTGCAACTGATCGGCTGCTTTCTGGTTGAGCAACGTGCTTTCGCTTTCTGCAGCGTTACAGATAATGAGATTATGTTTAGAGAACTCGGGGCAGTGACTACGTCTGGGCGCATTTGTACCCTGTGTTTTGAGCTTAGAGACGGCTGTGTGATTACGGCACTGGACAGAGGCTTAGAGTTTTTTCTTGGTTCGTGTCGATAGGCAACATGAAATCAACAGCTTGCTGAGACACAGTGGCAATACGCTTACCACGCTACCGCTTAGTGCGGCCTGTCGAAACTGGTTTACTAACTAGTACAGGAGACGGCGGACTTTGGTTGTGTGCAGCCTGGCTGAAGTTGCTTGGCATTGGCGTATCGGGACCGCATATTGTAGAGATTGAGGAACTAACTAACTCGCTTGTTCTGTCTGTATCCTGAGTGATGCTGTCCTTACGGATGTCCCAGTGCCGATGACAATACACGAGGGTCATCGCGCTGAGTTCTTGTTTTTCATCGTCAGTCGGTTTTTGATAGTGACTATAGGCTGGATATTAATCCGCTGGACCAGTTCCAACAATTGTTGAGCCGGTAATTTGCGAACATTTCGCTACAGTCGTCCTCGGTGAGTCCGTTTCTTTGCATATTGGCATATTTGTTATTTTTCTTGACGTTCGTGTAAACAGTTGTTTTTATCTGATCGTGTATACTTTCTAGATGTAATCATTTATATATTTTCTCAATTCGGTTTAAGTAGTTCCTGATATCTCGACCGTTTTTCTATAGTGGTCTCTCCGTTTTTGGAAATGGATCCTGTTCTTTGGTTTGCTTACACAGGAGCAGAATTTTTAAACAACGGAATTTTGTCTGATCAAACAGGATAATGTCAGTTTTTAGCCAGACTTCCGAGTGAAGTTAGCGTGCAGCTTCGCGATATTACAGTAAACCAGCCAGTGGAGCATAAGTACGTTACCTTAAAAAGGACAGCTATTAGTCGGCTGACACCCTCTGAAAAGACTCGAGTGCAACAACTTTTTCACGACTTGAAGATTGGCGACAAACGCTCTTCAATATTGCTAGCAGAGATGCAGCAACTCATCGGCAAATCTCACATGGACGAACCCCTCATCAGGGAACTTTGCCTTAGCAAATTGCCAGAAGTAACGCAGGAACTAGTCTCAACTGTTCGTTCACAAACACTCTTCGAGACAGCGAAGATCGCTGATCAAGTAGTGGAGCGTTTTACAACAGGCACGCGCAGTTCCGACAGGCATACCCAGAAGAGAAGTTGGGCACCTGGAAAATATCTCTCAGTTTACGATTGATGTACGACATGTCTGTAGCGGACGCTCTTCCACGCGTACATAAACTCAGTACATCTGCTGACAACGGCATCCATTCGGCAGCCATGGCTGCCGCACAAGCTACCGACCCTGAGATCGAGCATCTTCGTCAAAAGAGCTCTCTCAAAATCCAACCCGTACCTCTGACATCTTCAGAGGGAACATTTCTCCGCATCACATTTCAGGGCACACCTCTGCAGTTGGCAAGCGGGTGTGCGTTAGACCCTCGTCCACTAACAATTTAATACGCGTTTCCTGATGAGCAGTCATAACGTGGTCCTAACAGTCATCGAACTAGAAAACGCAGCGGGGTTTGAAAGCAAACCGTATATTTCCAGCAATACTTGGAAATATGATGAGTAGTTAATTCTATCCTAGTCTGGGACCAACAAAAACAACCAAGAAAGAAAATAGAATAAGCGCGCCGGGCGAAAAATGCGTGGAAACGTCGAATGCGTTAAACAACGCTCGAGGAGATTCGGGTTGAACGACCTTGAAGAATGAGATAATAGATGAGTCACTAAGAAAAGGGCCAGCATTCGCTGCTTGCAACTAGTTGCACGACTGCAAAAAGTGGCATAGTTTATATCAGGCCTCCTGTTGCCGACATACACAGAATCATGCGTACAGAACAAACAAGCAGGAAAACATGGTTGCAGCCGGGATCCTTAGAGAAGCCACACGATCGTTGGTCACTACACAAGCCTCCCCCAGAAGGGTGGCAGTAGGCAACCTTCGATCATGTAACCGGAGGTATCGACGTATGGACCACCCCCTGATGGTTTTCTTCATGGCACTCCCGATGATATGAGTACATACACAAAAGACCTAAGACCACAAGGTCCCTCTACTTGTGCCACTGCACTAGTGTAGAGTGAAACCGACCCAACGTGGGAATGGTGTGAACTGCCGAGCTCAGTGTACACACTGGTGAATGTGGCAGTGTGGTCGAGGAAGTTTCGTACTTACGAGGTTGTTGAGCCATTACGTGTATGACTATCGACGATGGCCTGTGTTCACATGAATGATGACCGTGGTGTGGCGAGCCTCACATGAGAAGGAGACGGTCGCGAGCCACGCCGGTGATGATGCGTGCTGAGGCCTAATGAATGCGTGTATGTAGGGCGCAGGGCGGAGGTAGAGTGGGATTTTCCCTGTTTGATTTGCTGGTTGGTTTACTCCACAACGATGCGGTCGAAATGTGTCAGTTGGGTACTGACAGAGACTCGGCATAGATAGCATCATTTTACCTCCTTCTAGGCCGCTAAACTTCTACAATGCGAAGGCCCTGAAAGGTGCAAAGTGCAAGATGTACAACTGCAATCATGATGAAAACGTCTGTCGTAAACTAGAAGATGGGAGCTGAAGATGACTTCCGTTGAACGGTCATCGGACGAGTTCTTCGTAGAATCAGCAAATACATTCAATCGTTCCTAAATGTCTGAAATGCAGGCAAACATACGGGGAGCGAGCAGCCTGAAAGAAATAGGTAACTCACCTGGGATAGATTTTGAACGTATACCACATTCTGAACGGTTTGTTCGTTTTCAAAAAGCTTTGCGATTTTTTGGGAACGTTTTCAAAAGAACGATTTTTTATACTATAGCGAAGTAGGTCAAGTTCCAGTGGATATACAGTAAAAGTATTGAAACTCAACATAAAAATCTAAACATTGATTAGTGCGAAAAAACCTGTGTGATGGATGCGCATAGGCTAAAAATCGACGTGTGGATTAATAATAACGACTAGGGATAGCTAAACCAGCGAGTATCCTCGGACAGATCATGCGAATGGATACGAGTTAGACTGAGATGAGGCAGACGGCGTAGGTTCGGTGCCGGTATTGTTATCCGCACAATCGTTAGGTGGTGAATACTGTTGGCCTGGAGATATCCATTGTTTGCACAAACGTGCGTAAACAATCTCGTATGATCTAACAAAGCGTTTGATGTGGTGCTGCAAGTCGAACGAGCGGTGAAGATCGAAGGTGATTGTGCGCCAATGAGCAATCAGGAGTGACCGTGCAGCGAGGACAGTGATGCTAGTCGTGTTTCTCTTGTATTGCCCGCTTTAGGTAGTGTTTACGACGCTGCAAATTCCGATGCCGGCTGAGATGTGCCGTGGCAGAAAACTGCACTCGTATGCATATGCGACAGAGATTGTCTCTGGGTCGGTCCTGAGTGTTGAGGGTGTCGTAAAGGAAGTAAGCTGAGCAACACGTTTGTATGTCCGATGAGTTGTCCGTGCCAGAATTCTGGTGTAAGTGTTGAGATATCTGATCTCATCCGGGAATAACCTATCTATGTGTAATGCTGTGGCAGGCGTTAGTGGTTTGAGCCGACAGGACGTTTACTCCGAGGTGTGTATCGTGCTGCTTACGACCGTAAGAGCTACACCTTTGGGATGATGTCCGAGAGATGGCCGATAAAACCAGAGCTGCAAGATTTGCTGACCCGCGAATATTAAACTAGGTCAGGTGCTGAGTCAGTGAGTAGACCGCAGTGTAGAAACAGGATTCGGGGTCGAGATAGATTAGTAGAGCCGTGTTGGCCACTGAGTTCTGTGCTGTAGTAGGTTGGGCTGGCGGACGTTGTTAATTGTCATGGCGGAGAACTGCACTCGTATGGATGAGCGATATAGATTATCTCTGGGTCGGTCCTGAGTGGTGAGGATATCGTAACGGAAATGATGAACAGCACGTTGGTATGTCCGATGAACTGCCCGTGCCGGAAACCAGATGTGTTGTGATATCGTGTGGGAATAATCTATTTAGGAGTGATGCTATGGTAGGTGTTAGTGTTTTGAGCCGACAGGACGTTCACTCCAAGGTGTGTACCGTGCTGCTTACCCTTGGAAAGATGTCCGAGAGATGGCCGATAAAACCAGAGCTGCTAGATTTGCCGACCCGTGAAAACTAAATTAAGCCAGATGCTTTCAGTGAGTCGACCGCAGTAAGGCAACGTGATTAGGGGTCAAGATAGGTCAGTAGGGCCGCGTTGGCTACTGAGTCCCATGCTGGAGTAGGTTGGGTTGGCGGACGTTGTTAAGTGAATGTGCAAGAAGACCAACATCAATTGAAACGACTACATTTTCTGCAGAGACGCTAAATGGTCATATGGCTAAAGTGGTGACGGCGTGCACAAGAAAAGATCTCGAATGGGATGAGCTTTAAAGCCAGCAAGCGGTGAGTGAAAACTACCGAAAACTTAAGTAGGAGGTTGGGAGTGAAAGTTTGTCTGTCTGCTGACGCCGGGGTTGTACTTAGTTAGATGCACAGGTTAAGCACGTGTCCACCGTTAGATGCATGGTTGGCAAACGAGGCAACCGGATAAGTGAGGACTGTAAGCCGATGGAATATTATGGTGGCAGTGAAAATCGAGTATCACAGTACCACCAGTAAGCCTGTTTATAACCCGCTGCCGCATAAAAAAAATATAACAACTAAAGCTTATGAAATGTGATCGCGGATGAACCTAGGATTGGTTATAGTAAATGACGCGCATAACCACATCGGTAACGTCACTAGAAATGGATGGCGAACGCACCTAAATGGGGGTCGTCGAATTAATACGCGTCGCATAGGATGAGAGGCGCAATAAGAAGGAACAGACTCTCCAATTTGTGATAGTGGCGGAGACAAAAATGAGCCGAAGGTAAGTGTTGGGTGCGCGCTCATCAATTTGTAATGACGAAACAGGAGTGAAACGTCCAGAGAAGAAATGCTCATTACTAAGGTTCACCGGTTTGTGATGGCGAACAAAGGGAAAACGCAGAAAAATCATTATTCTGGTTCACAAATTTGAATTGAACCGAAAGGAATGTGCTGAAAGAAAAATGATTAGTATTCGGGCTCACTAATTTGTACTGGAAAAGTGGGTATGCGTTAGACCCTCGTCCACTAACAATTTAATACGCGTTTCCTGAAGAGCAGTCAAAACGTAGTCCCAACGGCCATCGAACTAGAAAACACAGCGGGGTTTGGAAGCAGACCGTATATTTCCAGCAATACTTGGAAATATGATGAGTGGTTAATTCTATCCTAGTCTGGGATCAACAGAAACAACCAAGAGGAAAAAGAAGAGAATCACAGGACGGGTCACAGCCCACTCGGCAGCGCTCCGAATCGCGCCAAGAGGAAAGTGCGTGGATATAGCAGCGATTCAGCGATTGATACGCGGGCTCGAGGCAGAGGCCCAAGGGTCCCGGATCCAGTCGGTTTTTCTTGTTCAGTCTCAAGTGGGCGTCTGCTGACCTGAAAGGCATTCATTGAAAACAGGGTGTAGCGCCGCTCTTGGGAATTACAGTAAATATCACAAGACGAACCAGGGTTACTCGCATAAATGACTTTCGGAAAATAAGGATCAAGTAATGCTTTAAAGGGATTGCTAGAAGCGCTACTGACGACCTCAGCAGGCAGACGGTTCCAGAAGTTAACAACCCTGTAGGAAAAGAACTGTTGTCTAAGAATGGTCCAAGGACGTTGCTTGAAACGCTTCGTGTTATGTCCACGCCGACCGTCATCATTCGATACAGTG
Source organism: Paragonimus heterotremus (assembly GCA_013368495.1). Lineage (NCBI taxonomy): Eukaryota > Metazoa > Platyhelminthes > Trematoda > Plagiorchiida > Troglotrematidae > Paragonimus > Paragonimus heterotremus. Next base: position 24,518 of record LUCH01003762.1, on the reverse strand, counting down.
AAGAACTGATCAACGAGGCCTACTCTAAAGAGGAAGTGTGTGAAAATTAAATCACCGCGGAGCCGTCGAAATTCAAATGGGTATAGGTCAAGAATTTCAAGTCGAGACTCGTACGCGACACTACTAAGGCCCGTGACTAGTTTGGTAGCCACGCGCTGGACACGCTCAACAGCTAAGATGTCTTTCTTCAGACCGGTATGCACGACCTGATTAGCATACTCCAGGAGCGGTGTTATACAAACCCCGTACAGCTTTTGGAACGTTCTCTTGTCTATACGGGGGAAGGTGCGCCTAATCATCCTAAGAGAGGCGAACCCTTTTTTCGCCGCCATCTCGTAGTGATGCGGAAAAGATGAATTAGACCACAACCAGACGCACAGACCATTCTTCAGATCGATTTTTATGATATCTACTGTGTCGAGTGCTCGAAGAATCACAAAGGCGTTGCCGGAGTCGCCAATGAGTGATATGCGCGCACTTATTGTCATTTAGTGGGAGACTCCAATCGTCCGACCAACGCCTAATCGCGTCAA
>LUCH01003761.1:6185-34744 GCA_013368495.1 Paragonimus heterotremus | reverse complement strand
TTTTGCCGATTCCGCGGTTGACTGATTTTAGCTGCGACATGGACAACTGACGACCTGACGTGGATATATAAAGTCGTTCAGCAAGGGATTGGCCACTATAGATCGGGTTCGTCTACCGGGCTGGGGCTATCGCGAATCGCAGAATCAGTGGTTGAAGGGTTTGTGTGAGATGGCAGCAGATCGGTCTCAGTGGCGTGAATGTTGCTTTTGGTTGGTCGAGTTGTTCGCGAAATAAATGCACTTAGTGACGAGAGGCAGTGAAATCCATAAGAAAGCTGTTTTGTTGATGACACCTTACTTTCACTTATAGCTCGGTTGTGTGTTTGCAAGGTGTGGGCATCTTGATGTTGAATGTTTGAGTGCAGACGTAGTTTGATCTTTTTTCCTCCTCTTTCTGTTTCTTGGCTAAGGTTTTTTCTCTCTTAATGGCTGTATGGCAGTTAGGCATTAACAAGAACCACTGATGTATTGCTGTCTTTGGCGATGTTGATGAAGAGTACCCCTCCGAAAACAACATAAACCTAACGCTGTAATCCAGGAGGAACGAAAATAGAACTGAGGCCATGTGAAAGACTGGTAGCAACAATAAACAAAATTAACCTGCCGAATACATCGAACTCATTTTTAATTCCTTCGTTCAATCCTGTTTTTACCATTTTTTTGTATTTTTTTTCTTCTAGTTCATTACGTGTCACTGATGTAGTGAGTGGTGGCCCGAGCCACAGTGCTCTATGGCCAAGCCCATGGCCATTATGACTGAGTAATGAAATCAAGGTCACATTAATGTCGTGAAGAAAGAAAAGAAAGCGGGTATTGAAAAACAACCTGACAGTTATAACCGCGACAAAACCTCATTACATTGACGTTCATAATAAATGCAAGGCACGACGGTTCACATTTTCGTGTCATTGTATCGCGCATGAGCGCATCAAATTTTTCAAACTTGAAGAAGCATTGTAAGTAGCCAGATTTCCGACGGAGGGGAACCTGAGTCAGGAACCGTATAGTACACCGCAAAATATCAGATTTATCCTCAAACCGATGCGCTTATAGTAACTCGTGTGTATGTGTTCTACAAGAAGTATGTGTTAGATGAGCAATAGAGGATTTTGATTATTCAAAACGGAACTTTATACACGTTTGATTACGTTGTCTAGCAGGCTCAATGAGTATATATATATATAATACACATGAACGTTTCATACGCATATGTTAACAATGTAGTGTAGACCAGTGGCCAGCAACGTATGATTGTTCACTAATGCGACTAGAGTGTGACAAAAACACGATGCCAATGCGGGAGGAAACGCGACTGATGAGAGTTCGATGAGAAAAAGCGCCACTGGCTGATATATCATTAGCACAAGGACCAATATGTGCTGGCCACGAGACACAGAGTGAAAGATCAACCTGTGATCCCTTGAAAAGACATCCATAAAACCCGAGGTATTTGTATCACCACGTACGTCACGACAATTGAGAGAACAAAGCCGACGAGAGCCAACATTCTTGGAGTTAGGGGTTTACACACAACTCAGGAAGACGGGCTACAAATGCACATGCTTCTTGATAGCAATAATTTATAACATCGTACTTTGGATAAACGCTTGTCAGCACTTCTAGAGTCTGAAAGAACTGTTTTCGCAAGTATTTGTCAACTTTGTTTGTTTTACAGTCAAATACCTCTGAGATGAGGTTTGTTTGCCACAACGTTCTGTCGTGATTTACAAACGTACCACCCCAAGTACACATTTTGAAACATAAAGAGCAGATAAATAAGTTCACGACTATTCGCGAACAAAAACAGCCTGACACTTGAGTCGTTCTCCAGGTCAGTTTAGCTCGCCTCAATCCACTCTAACCAACCGGACCAAATTATGAACTTACGACCAAACTGAAATAGACGGGTAATGACTCCAAAACCCAACAGATTTGTTTTCACAGGATTTTAGCCAAACAAGAAATAGCACTGAAGATAAAAATGACTCAACTGTTCAAGCATACTCGAAAATCTCACCAAAAACAAAAACGTGGCGAACAAGTCCGTTTTTGGTGTATCATCTTCAGGCCGAATACAACATAATAACAAATGGATTTAGTCGTCAAATAAGGACTGTGTAGAACTCAATACGGATCCAGTGTCATTTTGGGATTACGGTTGTGGTTACTGTGGTGCCATGTCAATTGTTCCAACAACGGCAGGTCATGGTAACTTCAGTGCTTGAACAAAATACTTTCCAGCGCACAGATTAGGGTTCCGCAGTCGAATTCTGAAAGCCTCCGCAGTGGCCAGGATACGACATTTCACACCTTTGGCGTGAACACATGTGACGTGGTAGATCTGTTTGAATGCGACACCCATATTGACTCTGTGACCCGTGGGTCAAAATTGAGTTGGAAATCTTCCGTTGTTGTCCGGTCGTCATCCAACCAGGACGGTATTCGCATATTCTTTATACTTATTCTCACATATTACATATATTGTACTGTTTCTCATACTTTTTGTGTTATATTTGGCCGGAAGACGACACATCGAAAATGGGCTTGTTCGCCATGTTTTGATTATTAATGAAACATGATTCGCTTGGGAAAAATCCAAACGCAAAATTAGTAGCGCTGATCTAGATTACAATAGACAAGGGCTTGGGGATGTACTTCCTTAAACTTCTAAAACCAAATCTTTTGAGGTTTTATTTACTCGAGTTTTTGAGAAGCATCAGTACCATGACAACCTTATAACGTTACTTCCTGGAATGTTAGTGTTACTAAGTTGAGCAATGAAAACTGTGGAAAAGTCTACAGCAACCCCTAGTCAATCATCTCTTTTTAGATTGTGCTGAGACTGGACCGGAGTGGTTTCTTGATTGGAGAAAGCTCAGCCAACCAAATTTCACATACAGGCTGATGTAAGTGGAATTGTAGTCGATCGGCTATAGCAAGTTGAAAACGGTGATTAGTTGCAACATCGAATTTATGTGTAAGAGGTGGCGATTAAAACGGATTGTTTGAACGCGTGTCGGATTTGAACAACCGAACAGCTTAAGGCAAGATCGTGGAACGTAACAACAAAACCGGTCAAAACGCAACACTCTTGTCTAATAGCAGTCGTAAATTTTGCTGGTACTCTATTAAAAGGGTATTGATGTCTTAAAAAAATGAAGTTGCTTAGTGACGCCCAGACCGCTGTTGTTCTAGTTTCGTCCATTCCGTAGCCAAGTAGGCAACATGGTGTCAGAGAACAAGAAGAAGCCCACATGAAGATTCCAAGGCAGTTCATTGGATGTGATTGCAATCGTTTCTCCTAATACGTTAGATGTGATGGGTAGCAGCCGGTTACCAGGAGCGCGGGGGATGTGCACAGAAGTTCCATGACTGTTACGTTGAGCAGTTTGTCTGAAAGATGAAAAGAATACTAGTTGAGGATGTTTCCACAGTGTTGAGGACGGAGGAGGACAGGTCTTGATGAATCTGGCTTTTGCTGACGACGAAGACAAGGACGATCTGGGTATAGCGATTAATACACTCGAAGAATATTGCCTCAGCCAGGAGAACGAAGCCTCTGAACGACTCCGGTTGTATCAAAAGGACGTTCGTCGTGCAGAATCTATCAAATAATGTGACGATACCGAAGGAGATGGTTAGAACTTGCAATTATTGCAAGTGTATGAAGGATAGTCTGATGTGTGACCGAATGGTCCTTGGTGTTCAGGGTACTACATTCGTAACAAAGTCGTTCAATAAAGCACGACCTTTATTGTTGAACTCAACATGTTCCCACGTCACGCGCGCCCTCGCGTTTGTGAGCCTGAATGCTAGTCCACAACGCAGCGGCTGTTACCACTCACACGTCGTGTGCACTTCTGCCTGGTTTTGCGCGTGTGACTGACGTCTTCTGTGGTGTTTTTTGCCTGCCATTCCTCCTTCACTAGTCCGATTTCGTTGAGCGATGGCTCGTCCGGTCGCCCACGTTGTCTGCAATGCACTCGCTGTGGGCTTTGGACATGTCTTGCCGCCTCATTGAGATATTCCATCGGGTGTCAGAATAATCGCGTCTCCGATTTGGTCACCCATCACATGGTGACTTACAGACAGCTGAAAGTGAGATAATTAACGCCTTCCCAATGTACTGATACTTGCGACAGTGAAGTCGCGACAGAGCAGAGGATGAATGACCTTGACAGTAGGAACGGAACGAGGCTCAACGCGATTGGCCAAGCACAACTGAGGCCCACAATGTATCCCTGCCAGGTCTTCCGGCGGAAACCATGAACGATAGAAAGAAAAATGTCGGGTGTTTGGAAGAACCTGTATGAAGTGTCGAAGGGAGAACCGTTTTGCCAAGTAGTGCAAATCATCATCCCTCAGAATGATCAACGAGGAATCACAGGTTCAGCAAGTACCAGATGGTGTTCGGGGTGTTCTTGGATCATGCGATTTACGCGCAGCATCTTATTAAAGACAACGATGTCGTTTAGACTATGGTGCATCTGTCCATGCTATACCCACAAGTTGTATTCCAGCACCGATCGTAGAACTGTCTCATACACAATATGATTGGTTACCAACCCCTTCCTCCCACGCGCAACTCACGGGTCCGATTATCTGCATAAACAAAGGCGAACATCGATCGATCACGCATGTCATACTTCACCGTGTCATGCAAGTTCAGCCACACTTTTACCCCAAAAAGCGATATCATGTAAAGTGACATTTACCTGCATACAAAGAACGCCTACTGAGTCGGCCTCTAGCGGAAGGCACACCAGTCGACTAACTGTAGTTGAGAATTATTATTAGATCGGTACGAAGAAGACGGACAGACGAAAAAGTCGTTCCTTCAGAGCTTTTATATATTTACATATAATAAAGTAAATACCGACTATGGAAAATTTTTAATCCAATATCACAATTGACTGACTGACATTAGGACAACGGGAAACTGATTGGTCTATGTGATATGTTGCATGGTTGATAAATTAATGGTTGCCAATTAGGTCAGTCATAATGTGAAGCACTGAATTGAGGACGTCGAAGATCAAGCGATTACTCGAACTTTCGAACGCACAACACGAGATTACGTGGCCTAATTGCAATCATTCCGCTGTGGCTAGGTGTCACTGCTGAAATGACTGGGACTGACAACTTGGCGCATGACAGGTGGCAATAAAGAACCAATTCGGGTCAATGCTTTAGTCAACGTGAACGAGACAATCGAAGGGTGAACAACTTACCAATCTCACTGATTTGTTCATCGGTCACGCCGACTGACAGTCGTCTAACTGAACGACCAATATATCCTGCTTTACAGTGGCACGGGGGCGAACAAATAAGCATACTCCTTGTAGGGGTTAAGACTTCAATGTTGAGCAAAAGAAGGACGGACGGACGGAGATATGCAATTGATACACACAGCCACAATGGGGAAAGTTTGTGTTACCTTCTTGTTCAGATGGGGGTTGAGTAAACCTGTTGGTTGATTATTTTAAAACAACTTATACGGATATACTTAATCCCGGTCGCCGACGCAGTACTTTATTCAATTCCGGATAGTAAACACTCATATGATAAACCGTTCGGGACAGCCATTTTTCTGGGGGGAAGATTTTGTAACAAATTTGCATCATGCTCAATCCGTAATAAGTGTTTACCAAGTTTCATCGACTTTGCTGGAAAGTCTGCGCAACAGATTTCGTTAATCTGAGTATTGTAATTTTACTAAAGTACTTCGTATGCTACCCCACAGTTCAGCTCGTAAAATCATAGGCGGAACTCGGGGTTGGTGGAAAAGACAGCGCAGCGGTCAGATAATGACTAAGCACCGACTGAGGATTGTATTTGTTGATTCAGCACGTCTCCCCAGTTGAAGACTCAAGGATCCGAAACATTCGTAGTCCGATCTGATACAGAAGAGTATCCAGCGCCATATATATGGGGAATTAATAATAACTGGAATGAGGTAATTAATTTTACATTCTCTGCTCGTTCGATGTTGTTTGGCATTATGGCTGTTTGTGTACTGGGCTTTAAAGTTTATATACTACCCTGGTCAGGTTGGTTTACGATCGACTCTTTCTTGAAGGAATTTTTCTGCGTATCTTGATAATTAACCATCCAAAAAGCGAAACTTACTGCTTGATTCTAGTTCTGATGTGAAACGGATGGGGGAGAAAGCTGCTGAGCTAACGAACCAGATAGGAAGCCTCCATATAGTCAATTACGACTACAAATATACCATCCATACAGCGATGGTAAAAGCAGATACCGTTCACCATTATGCATAATACGTTCCGCAAGAAGCTGTTCCCGAGCATATTAGTTAACGGAAAACCCAAGAATGACCCAATAGAAAACCTAGCGATTTTTCTCTGTAGGTCGCCGACAAACTTAAGGTATGTGTTTAGCAACTACCGTAGGAAAACCTTTTTAATCGAATGGTTGTCATGAGAACAGGTCTATGGGACTGATAAATGTATTCATAGATGTAGCTAATAATATTTTACCTGTGCTCGGTAAAATGCAGCGAGGCCTAATCAGAACAACAAACATCATTGATGTTCACAATATTCACGGTCTACAAAATAAGAAGTACCACGAAATAAAACAGCTCGGCGTACTGAGCGTAAAATGTTTCACCTAGTGAACTACAGCATGATTGAAAGTTTCTTTCGTCAAGTATCGACTTCAGAAGTTGGATTATTCTTGTGTACTTTAGGTAGTCCATTCGGACGAGGTAGCTGGCTTCCTACTGGTTTAAATCAATAAAACACAGTCTGTGAACTAATCCCTTGTTCGTTCAAGAGCTTGAGGCAGATTGATACTCAATTTTCTATCAGGGAAGACCAAATCAGGATTTGAACTTATAATTGTAAGTGAGATAGTCAATAGTTACGACGTATTGTGAACTAGGTTGACGCTGTACTACTAATGTTGTGGCCGCAGAAGACACTCGGCCTGCAAATTCGTTCGTTGCACGAACTCCCGTACATGTCATGTTAAACATGGGACCACAAACGCGTACACTTATTTGCACGGCTGACGTGCATTTGTATACACTAAGTGGCAGTACGTTGTCATTCGCCCTGATGTTACTTCTCCCATAGCGCGTACACACTAGTCCGATAGTCTCTTCTGGTACGTCGTCTTCCTGATGTTGAGGCTTGCCCTTTAGTTCCTTAATGTTGCATGTGAGTAGTGTACTACCCACAAATAAAATGCTTATTATACAACACTAATCCATTAGATACAACACTCACCGGTGAAACATAGTTGGTCGGATACTGGCAAGCAATCACTGTTCCTCTCACATTTTCAAAAGTAGCAAAGAAAATGGCCTCCAATTCAGATGTCCGTATGCCTACCTATCAAAAATGAAGAATATTAGAATTTGACACACAAAAAATGAAGGGATTATTGCTTAACTAAGATGATTATACGATATTTTGAACAGAATAGCATAAATGTACTCCAGTGAGACAATACAGCGATAGCGTAAACTCTCACATATGATAGGATGCTCGTATTAGGGTGAGTGGAATAGTACGAAACCACGAAAAATGGGACAAAACGATAAGAAAACAGTTGCACAGTCAGTGTTATACGTAAATCACGTAGGAAACTTTGCAACTGTGGGCTGACTAAAGCTGTAGGAACAAACACAAGCCAAGATTGTAAGATGATGCCAAAATGTGAACCGTTTCCGTTACAAATGTTTTCATTTAGTTTTCAACTCATAACCAAAAGTGTTCCGTTATATGGCTCGAGTTAATCGACAACATGCGGCTAAAAGCTATCTGAGTCTGAACTAAAGAGTGTATAATAGGCACAGCTCAGCCACATGATCCCCAGTTTGCGCACGACAAATTCGAACTATGATAAACACGATTACAGACCTTCACACCGGGTTAAGATGCTGCAGCTAAGGCTTGCAATTGGTCGATTCCGATGGGTAACGGCGATTCCAGGTTGAGAGACTCAGAAAAACTGAGGCATTGACTGCGGTAAAAGTTTGCTGAGTTCCGAGAAAGCTAGAATTTAGACCGGTGACTCAAACTTTGAGGGCAAGCGCTAAACTTCGTCAAAAAATAACAAGAGGACAAATGAAGGAACAAATGAAGGCGTTCAGTCAGGTCAACGTTAACACTGGAGTAACTGATTCAACCTAGACTATTCAACTATATATATATATATATATATATATATATATATATATATATATATATATATATATATATATATATATATGGAATATGCCGTGCATCTTCAAAGTGCTGAATTAGGGTTGAGGCATTCCTACACTCACATAATCTACTCCAGATAGTCGGCTGAGACTGGCAGGCGGCATCCATTTCGGAATAGCCTGTCATAGTGACCGAAGCAAGAAGACGCACGCACTTACTGTAGCGAAAAGGCGTCTAATAAGGCACAATATTTATTGTCCAACACGCTAGTTACTATGCTACGTATGCGCTCGCGTTTTCGATTCACAATTCCAGACCACAACAACCACCGGTTTCCGCTCACACATTGTGCACACTTCTGACTAGTTTACGTGTGTGATCGGAGCCTTCTATCGGGGGGTTTTCCGCCTGCCATTCTTCGTCCGTTGATCCGATTTCGTTGAGCGATGATTCGTCCGTACGCTCGTGTTGTCCCCCATCTATCCACTGTGGGGTTGGACGGCATTCCAAGACCGTGTCGAGAAATTCCGTTGAGTGTTCGTCGTCTATTACATTTTGCCTGCCATGCCTCGCCCGTTGGTCCGGTCCGGTCGAGCGATGACTCATCCAGTCGCCTGTGATCCCCGCCATCCGATCACTGAAAGTTTGTGGACGTGCCTACCTCCGCGTTGAGGTATTCCGCCGAGTGTTGGAATGCTCGCACCTCCAGCCTGACAATCCACCACAATAACACTCACCACATGTGATTTGCGCTGCACCACCTGTAGTTCCACTCACTCACCTATGTGAGCCCAAATGAATAAGAACATGAGGCGAGTAAGTGGAGACCTTTGTGGTCTAGCCGGTCAATCCTGGTTACCCAATTGGTGGTCTAGTATGAAACTGAAACTCTCATCTCTTGGAAACAAAAAAACACGGAAGAATTCCAATGGCAAGAGCTAAACAGGTAAGAAACACATTGAAAATATGGGGCAAAAGGTAGTTCCACATAGCAATACATATCGCTTGCTAGATAGGATGAAGAAGAACTAAAAGGGTTGGGCCGAAAAACAAACAAGACATTCATGATACGATGCATTAACAAAACTGAAGAAAAGAATGTGCAGGAGATCACAATGACTCAGGTTTGTGAAAATGAGAGCGGATGAGTTAACAAACGAGGCGGTCGTTGGTTAACACGAACGAAAAAGTAGATACAACAAACAAGACTTATTTGCGCCTAACATACTTGCCGTCTCTTCGCTGACGTTGTACTATCAGTATGTTGATGACTTAACAATTCAAGCTTGTCAGCGCATTCGCTGCCGCACACGCCGCAACGCTATATAGTCATGTAACCGATGGCACCCAGGGCTCCGTTGCGTACCGCGAGCTTCAATTCACGGCCACAAAACTACCGCTCCCCGAACTTTCGGGTGCCTGCCCGGCCGTCCATTTCAATGCTAAGTCCTTCCAAGATCTAAACTCGATAGTACAACACGAAAGATCTAATTAGATAACATCCTGGTATCTCAGTTTTTGACCACCAGGATTCCGTTTGCCTGCCCTAACTCGCAGCTGCTTCAGAATTCGGACATCGCCCATCCTACAGACGTGTTCTAGCCAACGGAATTGATTGAACATCGACATGGCTTTCATCCCGTTCGTGTCTGCCTGCTAAAATACCTCAGTATTTGGAACCACGTCCGACCACCGAATAGCCAAAATGCGTCTTAGACGTTGCACATGGAAGCGACGCAGATACTACACATTCCATTGGTACAATGTCTAAGTTTCACTGCAGTATGGCAGCGGTAGATATGCAGTTTGGTTTTCATCTTCAGACTGCGGGTCTTCCACATACGTCTTTTAAAACGTTCGAAAGCAGCACCAGCCTTTGCAACACGAACTCACAACTCGCGGTCCACAGACAGATCTGTCGACAAATTGCAACTCAAGTAGACGAGATCGGTGTAGCAATCCCCAACCTTGCATGTCGCTGATGAAAAGTGAAGGTATTATAAACCCTCCAAAACGATACGCTGGTTCGTTCTCGATATAGTGGTGCGCTTGGTAATTAACACGAAAATCTCGGTCCCGAGAATACTACGACTGTCCCTGTACTCACTCCAAAGACAGGCCAAAAGAGGCGTATGAAACGAACAGCTTTGTTCAGCCCCAAAACATGTGCGACCAAGGCGAAAAATACAAAGTACTTATATAATGCGCAGAGACCAAAAAACACTCTTGAATCATAAGAAAGAGAAGGACATTCACCGGAAAAAAATAGTTAAGGTCATTAATGGGCACATCAGAATAAAAAGGGCGGACGGGCAAAAACTGGCCAAGATCACCTCTCGGTCGCTTTGAGCAGTTCCGCTAACTTGGACAGAGTGAATCGTTTTTTTTTCGAGGACGGAGGCGGTTTTGGACGCAAAGAAATGGACGCCCTAGGAGAAGGATAGATTAATTGAGACGGATTCTGTCGAGGAAAGGAATTAACAAACTACTTGCAGACATGTCACCACAGAGGACTTGGAGAGGAACGTTGTTTCTATTGCCAACAAAAACTCCCGGGTATCAATATGCAGGCTATCACAACTTGTGATTAGTCGGCGCCTTTGCCAACATCTTGTCAACCATGACCTAGGCGACCTGTGTCCAACGTGGAAGACACCTTTCCGAAGAATATTTATGGTGTGTGCTTCCCTCAGGATGTTACTGATTGCTCCTCACACGCTAAACAATGTACATAACTAAAGAATAAGCAATGTTGCAGATGTGAAGTTGTGCTGTAATGGGGCGATAGTGTTACTGAATAGCAACCGTAGGTCAGTCTGAAGCATCTTGCTATCCAACTCGTACGTGAAGTCCGTTGGCAGCCTATGTATGGAACCTTTGATGTTGGTTAGACTATTTTTTGTGATTACCAAGTTGTAGCTGGACAGGCAACAGAAATTTACTGTTTATCGCCGTCGTACTAGGACTACTATCACCCGTTATAGATGAAAAAGCAGATTTTCCAGATCCTGCCACAAAGATGCACTTCATCAGCGCAGAAAGGAGACATGTTGCGATATGTTAACATTTCGTTTACTCTCATCAGTCGCAAACGTAAAACATGCAAGTTATATATGACACCTTATGATAACAGGTCACCAGGTGGTCCCTCTTAACTCTTTCAAAATATTGTTACGTCATCAGAACCCGAAACTACTGGCCTTTAGCGAAGCCATGCTGATTAGAGCTCACCAGCCGGCGCTGTGCACAAAAGTGGATGAAGCAACCTATAGGGTTGCCGTGGTGATGATGACATAATTCGTGGTGTGATTGTATGTGTGTCCATACCCTGTCTATCTCTAATTGTCTGTCATATATAACTTGCATGTTTTACGTTTGCGACTGATGAGAGTAAACGAAATGTTAACATATCGCAACATATGTCTTCTTTCTGCGCTGATGAAGTTATTGAAGGGAACTCAATGTTTCAAAAGATGCACTTGTCTGCGTATCAAAGATATCAATTTAGTTGGGCTGCAAATGAGCTAATTTATGGTTTTATTCGCACCGCTTCACCGGAAATCCGTCAGCCAATGCGTGAATTTGTTTACCTTTGTCTCTTGTTAGGTTGATTTTGCGCGACTGTATCGTTTACAGACAATGGCTAGTCACACTTTGAGCTGACGCCGTGTTCCAATACTACATGACTGATGACCGGTTATTTCGTTACGAGCACAATTGAAACCAGTAGAATAGAAATGCAGATACGGCATGCTTGGTCATTCTGGATACGAATTTTTTAGTTGCTCTGATGTTTCGAAATAAAGTTCAATTGCTACGGTAACGCTTCACTAAAATCGCAGTTTTGTTTGGTCCAGACAGAATTTTTATAAAAAAGTAGACGTATAATGTTCATCATTAAAAGTGGCACATCTACAAACGTAGCACTTTTCGATCACCTGAGGAGATTAATCAGGTGGTACAGTTTACGATGGATGGACCAGGTACTTCAGATGCCAGATGAGCGTTTCCCGTATGGGGCACCATTTCCTAAGACCACCAACAGTTAAGTGAAACTGCAGGGTGGTCAAATAACGAAGGTCCTGATCAGTCCGTTGAGTAAAATGAATAGGTGGTGCCAGCCCGGTTTGAGGTCTCGTGGTTATTCAAATCAATGGTTAGAAACGCTACTCAAAGTGATAACGTGTTACAGTCAATGGTGTATCTGTATCTACAACATGTCTAAGTTTTCTGTTTAGCATTGCTAATCGATTTCTATCTCTGTCTAGACAATTTTCCTCCGAGATTATTCCACGTAATTGTTGCGGTAAGCGGCGGTACAGGCCGTAGTCTTTTGGTCAGGCTCATGGCCACTACAAATAAGAATAAACGAACAGGTACTTCAAGAGTACAAAGCTCCTGCCAACTACTGTCACTTGGTAAAAAGATTACCGTGACGTCACATTCTTATTGTGGCATGGCCGAACGTTAAGAAGCCATTTTATTATCAGAAAAGGAGGGTGAAAGAACAAAAACGTTACATTTCTTGTAAAACCTAAATATGGCAGCTTGGAATCAGGTCACATAGATACCAATCAGAAAAATGCATCGACAGCAACAACACATGAAATATAGCAAACATGAGTGACGATGAAATAAGCGTTTAGATGATATATCACAAAACAATTTCTGCCTTAAGATACATTACAATGTATGTAAGTCAGATACTTCGGACAGCTTAATCTTTGACAAGGACGAAAGTGAAATGACGTGGTATTCAGAAGAAAACAAGATCATTGTTATAAAAAAATAAAGTCAACTGAAAGGCGCGGGCATTTAAGACCAAGTATTGCTACTGTTCCATGAAAGCTAGCATAGCGGACAGCCACCGTGATCAATCAATAAATGTCAAGAACACAGAAACCGTATACGAAAACGGACTGCTGCATACAAACACCTTTAATTTTGATGTGGACCTAGAGGTTATAGACAGGCTTAGTCTGCTGTGCTCTACATACATTATTCTTTCTCATTCTCACCGCACATCACAGTAGCATCGGTTTATTATCTTTGCTTATTTCTGTCTGTCGATCAATCATGACATACTTACCTCCAGTTCTATTCCACTCTGGTAGTAAAACCATTTATTTCATATAGTGCGCGATGTTATGTTCCACAGTTGTTGCCGTTGGTCGGCATTCTGGTATTTGTGTTATGCAGTAATTGCATACTAAAAGATATAAGCGTCTAGGCTATCTTAGGGTACTGTCTCTCTTGAGCCATCGTTGGATGTAGCGGTAGAGACAAAAATACCAAAAGCTTCTTTTGTCCAAGTTAATTAGATAGACACAGTCCACCATATCATTGGGTTGTATTGGATACGGGGTCAATATATGGTAAGAATTCTATGTCCCAGGATGCTCACACGAAAGCCTTCGGTCCACAACTATAATCAATCGTGGAACAGAGTAATGACGAATACAGCAACGAAACAAACCGTACAGAAATGGTGATAAGTCAACAAAACGAGGAATAGGTTTAAGACAGAAATCCTCCATATGCATGCACGCCACGGATTGTGACATACCGTCAATCTAGATAATAGTCTCGAAGATAACAGGTGATGCACGTGAAAGCGCCTATCCAGTAACCAACACTCACTAACTTTATTCAATGGAAAAAACAAGGTGTTGGTGGTCTGTGACGAAAACTCTAGGGTCTCATTATACAAGTCCCGATGCGGTAACGTCTTTTGGACATACGAGGCAGATGATCCAATCAGGGTTTTATTGTCAGACACATGAACTGCAACACCACTCACGTGATCCGTCCATCAGATGCGAATACGATCGGTGAACAGGGCTAACAAACATTAGGCTTTCGTTGAAAATGCTCTTCAAACTACAAAGCCAAATGGATTGGACGTATTCTCAATGCAATCCACTTCAGACACAATATCAGACAGCCTGTCTGTGCTCAGAGCAACACACAAGAGTGAAGGCAACAAATGCATGCATTAACGTCGCATCCTGTGAGCTGACGAAACGACACAGCCCACATAAATGAAGTTGTCTGCAGTTACAAACGAAATACTTAAGCTGATCTGGGCAGATTTAAGACCTATAAGTCCGAGGATTTAATTTACGCTCCGTATTCCTACGTAATTCATAGATTAACCATGCAAACAGCGGTTGTCAGTAGTTCTTACGGGTGCAGTAGAAGAGCGTGAGATGCATAGTGAAGAAATGAATGGTTAAATATCAATAAAAGTGTGACGAAATTGAACAGAGAGTTATTCGGGAGAAAACGAGGATTTTGAAAGAGGTGCAAGGACGACACTCACATCAGGCAGGAGATGGTGTTTGCCAGCGTCAAAAGCCAAAAACGAAGTGCACAATTGTACGGACAAGGAAGTGGAAGTTCGCTTTCATCAATCCATCACACAGGGGTAACATTTGCAGTGAGATCAATAGACACAAATAGAAATACGAAGTACTGCAGTTGGGTCTCAGTTCAGAAGTGGTCCATTTGGACTTAATTTGTCTACCTGTGTTTACATATTCACTGCTGTCAAGCTCATTACGTTAAGAGAACTACAAAGCGATTCATCATCTTCATAACAACCTTGAGTTTGACCAGAAGATACAATGGCTCGAGCCGTCGCTCACCTCAACAGTAACGCGGATTGTTCTACAAAAAGGCGTTACCGAAAAGGCTAAATAGTAATAAAGATAATAAACTAAACGGAAGAACTAGAGATATTATGAATGCAGGTACTTCACTGACGGAAGCACACTGCCATCTCGGATGGCGTTTCTAACAAGCGATTTGAGTGCTCACAAGGAACTCAGCTAGGCAGGCGACACCTACTCACTTTACGCAGGATCTCCAGATTTCGCGACCACCCTGTTGCTTGATCATCACGCGGTTTTACCCAATTGTTAGTGGTCTCAATGTAGTGACCAGGGACCATGTGGTTTCTGTAAGGATCCCGGCTGCAACCGTGTTTTCCCGCTTGTTTGTTCTGTGCGCATGATTCCGTGCACGCCTGCCGTAGGAGGGCTGATCTGAACTCAGTGTCACTTTCTTCAGTCGTGCAACTAATTACACGCAGCGAATGCTTGTCCTTTTCCTAACGACTCATCTACTGTTCCGTTATTCAAGATCGTTTAACCCGGACCTTTTCGAGCGTTGTTTAACGCATTTGAAGATTCTACACACTTATCGCCTGGCGCGCTTTTGGGTGCCGCCGTTGGTTTCAGACTGGGCTAGAACTGACTGCTTATCATATTTTCAAACATTGCTGGAAATATACGGTTTGTTTACAAACCCTACTGCGTTCTTTAGTTCGATGCCTGTTAAGACTACGTTTCGACTGCTCTTCAGGGAAGGCGTTTGGAATCGTTAGTGGACGAGAGTCTGGCGCATACCCACTTGTCCGCCACATCAGGATATAATGCCCGGTACGATAAACGCTTTGCCGGTATGCGGGATAGGTGACCCAATCATTGCAGGCTGTGCAGCGTGATTAATTGACCAATTGCTCACGCATTCCGGGCGTTCCGAAATACGCGCTGACGAACGGTCGTGTTGCTCACGCGATCAGTCCACTTGATGTCAGCTGATTAGCGGAGATAACGATGGTCAAGCACAAAGTTTGTTGACATCGTCATAAAACGACTATCAGAAATTATTTGTGAACAAATCTCTAAACACCTGTGGGATGGTTTCGTAAAGACAATCTCCAGTGCGATCAGTTGTCATGTGAAAAAGCAAATAAAGGCAGCTGGGATTCCAGATATACCATGCGGTCCGTCGAACTCACTCCAGAACTGTCAAAGTGGTTAAGGCATATATATATATATATATATATATATATATATATATGAAACACTTCACGGAAACTTTACACATCATTTACCAATTAACTTACGGCCCCAAAAAGCTCAAAACACTACACAAACGGGTACATGTACCATATGAACGACGCTCAGTAAAAAATCACACGGCCACGAGCTAGAATCCAGTTGCTAAGATTGCTCCTGTCTAAGTTTGCGCAGCGTGACAGTGACCAACCCTTATGTGAAATCGCAGGTCAGGTGGTAGCGAAAATCTTGTGGAGTACAAACTGGAAATTTAACTTCAATTTAATATGCGTCACTCTCACGCAACCACAAGAACCTACATAGCGAAAGAATATGATCCGCCCCATCGTTTAGGATTTTTACTGCTGTGCAATTCTCACTTCGACCATATTTCATGATCCTTTGTCGACAGCGTGTTCCACGATTTCCCAAGTTTACCTTTCAACTAGTCAAGCATGTCGAAATCCAAAAAGAAAGTGATAATTGAAGTTTGATGAGGAAATTTACCAGAAGAGATGGATACTCGGACTTCTTATAACGAATCATTTCACAAGTAAAATGAACACAACAGACCCAACTACTGATTGCGGAAGAGATAACCCTAAAGAACGCTCCGAGCAGCCAAACAGGGGACAGCCGATAGTACAGGCAAGTAACAAACGTTAACTCTTCACAGCAATGAAGCCGCGGAAGCTGTCCAGTGGTAAAAACAACATCAAGGATCAGACAGGAATCAGGCATGCCCTTATTACATTTTTTTTTCCACAAGTTTAATGATAAGGCGTAACACTGTATTCAAGTGTACTACAGAAGTAACAGTAAAACCAGACGAATGCTTCTGCCGTCATCGAAGGGATTTGGCCAGAGGACGGCTCATGCAATCCGTTTTAAGCGCGCACCATTGATGTGCTGAACAGCAATGCCATATATTATATTATACCAACTAAAAGTGAAAACGTGTGTTTCGGTAAGGGCTGCCAATTCAACAAATAAGTGCAAGGCAAGTGAACATGAAACGATGTCAACAGTCTTGAAAGCTATCAAGAAGTGGATGTCAGAACGTGACATTCCCAGGAGGGCAGTACAGCTTTGTTGTTGGAACCATCATTGACAACCGGCATTCGTTCATCCATGGACACACCACGTGGATGCCCAACTGATGTTATCCCTGATGAAGAATATGTGCACTTGAGAGTGCGAAGTACTTTGTTCACCACCGACTCTATTTGTAACGAATGAAGATAAAGTAGTCAAACTGGAATATATCAGTGATGTGAGACAATTGAGGCAGCGGTTGCGATATGGACCGCGTAAACATACTGGGACTGCGTGCACTACTCATTTCACGATGAAAATGTTCGCTGGTGGTAGAAAACACTGGGATATCAATAACTAGTTGAGTGTCGTGGCTGATGGACGGTTACTGAGACTTCCAAATAAGTAGTGCATAGCGACCAGTGATGCATTTGGATAGCCGGGATTTGATCTTGACGCAGTGCGACGACTGACACATTTCGACGACCAGCTGGATTAAACTAGACAGTGCAACCAGCACACCGACAGTCATTCACGACAAGCAGGAGGCCCGAGGAACTACAGTCTCTTGATTCTTCAGATTGCTGTTCGGATAACAACAGACGTCCTCTTCCAGAAAAAGTACTAGTTCTAGTATACTGTCACCCACATTGCATAGCATAGAAGTCCTCAGGGTTGTTAAATTTCAGACGAAACATTCCTCATCACAATTCAGATAACAAGTCGAGGACGAATAACGCTGACTATGAAGTATGGCTAGCGATAAAGGCTAGTGAAATGGAAACCGTTTCTGCTTCAGGGAATAATAGTACTCTTAAAGCTTATTCCTGTAACTGGTCCACGGCATCGGTCTGTCAGTGAAGCTAACAACCAGAAAGATGGCATGCTGATATATAACAAATCCAGAAAGTTAGAGTATTGAGTGGAACACGTTGATGGTCAACTGAAATGGCCTCCTGCTTTCACCGTCGTACCACCACAAGCTTGCAACACAGTACGCTAACCGGGGGGATTGAGAACCACCCGCTAAAACTGAGGTCTGCAATTGCATCGCATCTCTCAAATGTAATGGGGCCACTGACCCAAACGACTTTATGCCAAAAATTTCCATGTGTAAGGTGGGGAGGCGTTATTAAAAACGTTGACTCACTTGATTCAACTCGTGTAGACGACGAAGAACACTTCCATTGGTTAAGGTAACTCAATCATGGTTCTCATATTCAAGAAGAGAATCAGGAACACTTGTGAAAACCCACAGCAGGAATAGCTTAACCCCAATCATTATCAGGTTTCTGAAATCCACTAGACTCAGTCAATTCACTGCATATCAACAAGCGGACGTCAGGGACGAATGGGCAGTGTTTCACCCTAGACTAGGATGGATTGACCAAACGCTCACTCTTTGTTAGGTTCCGGAGCAGTGTCATGCGTATTGCTGATCAACAATGGCTGTTTTTCTCGACCATAAAAGTGTATTTGATTCAGACGACGGATCTACACCTTTAAAGTCGCCCGAACGCAGCAGTGTGTTGAACGAGTATGCGAACAGGTTACGGTCCACAGTGGATTGTTTTACAGTTTCCACGCCAACAGCGGTGTACGTGAAGCTTTACCATTCCCCTTAAATGTTGTCATAAATGGAGTTATAGAGTATGGGCGGCCTACATTAACCTCCTACCTGTTGAAAGAACTTACCTTGATTATGCTGACGACAGGGTGCTGTTGTGTGACAATTTCCAAGCAGCACGGACAGTGCCAGATACTATTTCACGCTCTGCTGCATATTTCGGAATGCGCCTTGCCGTCTCAAAGTGCAAACAGTTTCTGAAACACTGCTATGAATACGCCTGTTTCATGCTGGATAATGAAGAAGAAGGTTATTACCCAGTTTGTGTACGTACGAAGTTGCGGAGGTGAAGGGAATGAAACAGAAGCTCATGTCTTCAAGGGTAGGGCAGTATTAGATAATCTAGGATATCCATCTGACGCTTAAAGGACGCTCATACAAGGCAATCATGTAGGATGTACCACTCAATGTCCATGGAACCTGGCCATTCAGAGTAGGGGACGTGATCTGTCCTCTGGTATTTCGTCATCGATGGCCACGTTCGACTACTCGTGTTCGGTTGCACCAACGAGTAAGCAACGAAGGGGTTGGGAAGCGGGCATTTATTGGCGATTGCCAAACGAGTTCCTTCGTTCAATCATTAAGTATGCACAAGGTTCAATGACTAGACTATGTGCTGAGAACGCCATCCAATCGTCTGTTACACTGAGCACTTTTGCCGATGCCGCGGTTGACTGATGTTAGCTGCGACATGGACAACTGACGACCTGACGTGGATATATAAGGTCGTTCAACAAGGGATTGGCCACTATGGATCGGGTTCCTCTACCGGGCTGGGGCTATCGCGAACCGCAGAGTCAGTTGTTGAAGGTTTTGCGTGAGATGACAGCAGATCGGTCTCAGTGGCGTGGATTCTGCTTTTGGTTGGTCGAGAAATAAATGCACTTAGTGACGAGAGGCAGTGAAATCCGTAAGAAAGCTGTTTTGTTGATGACGCCTTAATTTCACTTATAGCTCGGTTGTGTGTTTGCAAGGTGTGGGCATCTTGATGTTGAATGTTTGAGTGCGGACGTAATTTGATCTTTTTTCCTCCTCTTTCTGTTTCTTGGCTAGGGTTTGTTTTTTTTCTTGATAGTTGTATAGTACTCAAGCATAAGCGAGAACCACTGATATAACGGAGTCCTTGGTAATGACCAAAGGGGAGGTGATTATTTGCAGTATCACCAGTGATTTACCCACGAGAGCGTTAATCCGGCAAAGGCCCAGGCACACTGAGTACAGCAGCTGCGACCACGGTACCAAGAAAAGCGTTTGTGTTGAGTACACAATTAGTCCTTCCTATGTCTGAATCAAGCATGTCGCCTAGTCGTTCAGGCCTGTTTTGGCACCTATTCAATCACCTTTCGAAACTCCGCCCTTGGATATGACACCTCACATAAGTACTTAGTATGCTTTGGTGTCGTTCGCAAAACTTCCATCGTTCAAGATATCCGCACCAAGCGTAGTACGAATTAAATCGAAATTATAAAAACTTGGACAGTCCACCTGTTTCATCCTCAGTCCTAAGAGTAACACTCCTTTACGATTTTATGACCTTCCAAAAGTTCATAAAAGTGGAATACCCGAGACCCATCGTTGACTACAGTACCAATCCAACTGACAAGCTGGCCAAATTCATTGACCGTATAATCAAACCGTTGCAGAACCAGCTGGTAAGCAAAGTTAAAGATTCTCTTGATTTTGTTAATAAACTCAACCAAGTGACATTATGCGGTGATGAAGCTTTTCTTAGTTTCGACGTGAACTCTCTACACACCAGCGTTCTAGTGAAACGTAGCATGGATGTCGTTAAAAAGCTATTAGAAAGTGATGACACTTTTAGCACACCTACTAATGTATCGCCTTCTTAAATTGTATCTGGTTTTGAACTTCGTTTAATCTCAACATTTTTCACATTCAACAAAAGGCTGTACAAGCAAACGGAGGTTGCAACAATGGGTTCCCTTGTTGCGTTTGTAGTAGCCAATCTTCTCCTCGGATACCCGGAAGCACAAGTGATGAGTGCGTTTACTTGCCCTCCACGAATCTAGTGGTGGTATGCAAATGACTTATTCGTAATCATGAAACGGACCAATTCCTACGGTCCCCTAACTCATGATGAAACAGCATTGTGTTCACGTTGGAAACTTAAACCGAAGAGCGTTCACTTAGTTATCTAGACTGCCAGGTCAACAAAGATTCCCGGTTTCTGTGTACCGCGAACCAATTCATTCCGGGAGGCATTTCAATTTCAACTCGTCGCCTTTATTGAAAGCACAACCAGGTACACGTCGATTACGGAGAAAACCAGATCTTTTTAGTCTAGTGTGCAAATACCGTACCATGAACCAACATCAGAAATAATTCGCTCCATCCTCTCTCAGTACGCCATCCGGACAGTACTTCAGTTAGACAGTTCCTTAGGACGGCTGGTGATGTGTCCTAAGGATCCACTCTCCATGGGCGACTAAACAGACTGCCTTTAAAGAATCAAATGCAGTGACCACAAAGCTAATTGCGCAAGAGAGTATAAACATTTAACATGTGAAGACACGAGTGGTGAACTTGCCAAGTAAGAAAGATAAACAGACAATTGTTGCTGAACATAAGAGACATGCGGTTTTCTCCAAAAGACGCATACCAACTTCATAAGCCAAACAAAAATTCGGCCGTTGCACTACATGCACTCACAGAATCACAACGTATGTTTTGATCAAGTACGAGTGATTCAAAAGGGTCTAATTTCCCATGCAAAGCGATATTGAGCTGAAGCGTTCACCATTTACACTTAACACGCATGCTTTAACAGCAATGATAACAAACACCTGTCTGGAGTGTGACGTGGATTGATAAATAACACCAGACAGACGCATCTTATCTACACCAGTCTCATTCACATTTAATGAACAAAGAATTCGACCATATAGTTCAAATGCAAAGCGAGCTTATCTAACCCCAGTAAACCCTAGGTGACCTTTGCTCCTTTGTTATTACGATTTCCATTACAACATTCTTGAAGAAGGCCATCCGAGATAGTTGAAACGTTGAGTAATACCACTTGCTTATAGTATTGTGTTTTCACTCCTCCAATCAAGCGACGTGACAATAAATATGGAACCGTCGATTAAGAGACCATGGCAAGTGCTAGTTAACAACCGATCAGTAGGCAGTTGCAGTTATACCAAGATGACAGTTATGAAAACACTGTACAGAAGATAGAAACAGCTGCCATGAGCTGCTCAGTCCCTTCAGTTAGCCTTGTGTTCAAAGTGAGGCAGACCTAGTAAGTGATCACTGTGCTCTCCGCGCCTCTATCTACGCACGATCAACGGTCTTTTCAACTATCATTTCAAGAGCACTTTCGACCTTTTCTCTTACGTGAGTGACTAACAATACGACGTCCACAACTGTTAACTGTTTTGTCGATTGCTTTATAAGGCGAGCATATAGGCATACACACACCAATCGAACAAACGTCACATCTAAAGATTTCGAGTGTTATCCTCATCAGCAACAACATTATCATGCCCATCCTCATCAGAAACAGCAACAAATCAGTGGTTCGTAACGACGCCACTGAATGCTATAGTACTTGACATCGTGGAAAACCATGTAACTAGTTTGGTGGAGGGAGAGGTCGCCGACTACAATCCCGGAATAGGATGTGTTAAATTTTACGAGCAAGGCCGAACCGTATATTGCATAGTCACCGTTTATTCTTACGCACCGATGTGGCAGAAAAAAGTAGACCTGTGCCGATAACACTGAAGAGCCGTACCGACATTGGAAATCTCATACTGGACTACTCCCTACTCGCACGGGCCAAATTCGATGTGATTAGGCTTAAGGAGGACATGTAGTGGACACTCAAGCAGGCACGGAAAGTAAGAGTCTACCGTCCAAACTGTGGTCTAAAACTACGACATCCCAGGTAAATGGAAGACAATGTTTCTTTCCGACTTCAGCGGGACACACAATGATGGGAGTTCCCATACAGTTCCCATATTCTACTTCCTCGGTCATGGCAAGAAAAATGTATCGGCCGCCCCGACCTGTACACCTTCAAGGATTGAAGAAACCCTGGTTACTTACTTAGAGCAACGCTCACAGAGGAAGGCATGATTGACACATTTCTCTCAACGAAGTATTTTCAACAGTGGTATCTCAGCTTATGTATGATGCCAATGATAGCATTCATCCATTCGCAACTATCATTAGCCTGACCAGAGGGTACTGTGACTCGGACAGTCGTTCAACTAAACAGTATCGTGGTACAACCTGAAAGAATAAAATTTTACTAAACAGGATTTTAAAAAATTAAAACAAGACTAGGCAGAAGAAGTGGTGTGAATGTGGCACAGTGTGACTGCAGCACACTGCTATCTCGAACAATGTACTTAACTAGGAATTTGAGTGATCACGGGAACCCCAGTCAAACAGGTGAAAACTGCACACTTTATTAAAGGGAACAATCATAATCTTCATATTTTGTAACCACGTTGTTGCTTGACCACCGCGCTGTTTTACTCAACTGTCAGTAGCTGATCAACTGGCATGCAGTGTATATGACTGGATTATCGCTGGCTGTGTAGCATGAAAAATTAATGAACTAATATACACCTCGAACATTCCAAAATAAGCGCCGACAGACGGTCGCATTGCTTAAGTGTGCCGGACGGGAGGCCATGAGAACAATCGACTCGCGCCGTTCTCACGCTCAAAGTAGCGTTCCCACCACTTCTGATAGTGGTGCTAGGGAAGAACACATTTTCAAACAACTCCCGCCAAAGACCTAGCCCGAGCTAACTCCGACGGGGCCAGCCTAACACAGCCAACAATAACGCTCTCTGAAGGCAGCTCCTCACCCTCGGGTGAAGTTGAAAGTCTTCCTCATTCATGCCTGGAGTCTGCTGAACAAAACAATAGAACTTTGCTATCAATGCTTGTTTTACAAGCTTCGTCTGAGAAGCAAGACACGGACAAGGCCTCAGCAGGACAGTCTGGATTATGAAGTGGACGGTTCTGGCTACACTCTACTCCTGGAAGACAGTCAAGACTAACAAGGGAGATAAGCACTTTACGCCGAAGATTCCCTCCAAAGACTCCCCTAAAATAAATGGATTCTACGACTAATCCCTGAATCTGTGTACTGCAGGATTCATGAAAAGTCTTCGAGTTGTCTGGTAGGAGATGTGTGCTACTCACCATCAATTGATGGTCAAGCAAACTTTCATCATCTGGGCTTTACGTACTGCATATTCTTCCTTCAACATTGTTCCTATTAAGAAGACGTTAATCAAACCCTGGAAATGAACAGCGCACTTGGAAGTCCAGCAGGTACTGCATTCTGAGGGACCACTGAATATATTGGGTTAACAAACCACAACTGGGAGCTACTGGGTGATGCAATCAAAACCGTTCATCTCCACTGGACTGTGCCTACCAATGAGCCGCTTATGGTACACAACGCAAGCGCTGGACAATAATAACCACGTTGTGCTTTAATTCCGCCTCGTCTGTAAAGCCCGACCCCTGAAGCCATCGACCTTATGCAGACGTGACTTTAGCATGTCAGAGTGCGATCATGTGAAGGAAAATTGATAGCAAATGAGCTGGTCTCAAGTACCCAAGCCAACGAACTCACAGTAGACGACTAATGGACATAAGTGGAATCTAGCGCAAGTCTTCACTCCTCACCCCCTCGATCAACCTATGGATTCGCTATTACATTCGGAGGGTAACGAAATATACTCCTGATTGTAAATACAGAACGTGCATACTCTGAGTACACAGCGATTGAAGATGGATGTACTACTGCAGTATCAGGGAACATAAAAGACCTCCAGATCCAGATTCCCATAGCGTGAAAGGATAACCCAAAGTTTATCTACCGGACTGTCTTCCATATTTGCGCAAGAGCAAGTGCCTCACATATGATCAAGGATAGTCAGATAAATCCGTCCAACCTTGAAGTCCCAGAAGTGTCTGGGATGCATTACGCACCAGTCTACGAGAATAAAAACTTGACTGGTCACACCGTCACGCAGTCCGACGAAAGAGCAATCACTGAGATGGCCGTAATATTTAGTGTGGAAACAGTACAGCATATACTATTCCTGCTTTCTTCATTGCCTTTTCCCCCAGGGCTGTGCAGCTGTACTCAGTCACTACTGAATCTCTTCCACCACCCTCTACGTGCTTAGAAGGTCCACTAAGAGTAAATGGGTGCCGACATTGAGCCGGTCTGTAAAAGACGATTCTAACGGATACAGTCAAGTACCCCTAAGTTTTTCCTCTCTTTTCAATCTTGAAGGTGATGAAGAATCTTGCAGACTGTCTTGGGCGTCATCTGCAGAGAAATGGACTGTTAGGTTACGAACATTGTCGGTTACGAAGACTCAGATCATGAGCTTGCTTATTGCTAACTCCTGAGTCAGGGGGATAGATGACAACTTGTGGATAAACATGATCTTGAACTTTACCAAGGCTGATAGTCAAGCTGTCTAAGTTTGACATCCGTAGTGAAACTTTGGATTGTCTGACAGATTGCCTAAGGGACAAGTAAATCAGGATTAGAATCAACGGAGTGTATTCACGGAAGCGTCGTGCACCAACCAGAGTCCCACGGGGCTCCACTCTTGGTCATCTTTTGTTCTCACTCTTTACTAATGGGTTACCTGAAGTCTTTCACTCTCCCTTGTGGACGTCCTTAAAATATGTGAAGCAATCACGATCTCATAAGCCGCATTCTTGCTGAAAACCAGATTCCACTCAATGAAGCCAACTATAAGGTTATTAGAGTTAAACTATGCCTGAATGCCGAGAAACGCGGAGTATAGTCTGCCCAACGACTCCACACCCAACACTCATTCGAACATGATTTCAGCCCTCAGACTAAAGCGTCACCTTCCTCGCAATTGTTATCTGCTACGTTTCAGAGGTGATATACGGTGGAAAACAACTTTCCACTCGAACTACAGCTCCCCACATATAGATTTAGGTGTGACTGTAAAAAATCTGTAATTAATACTCCCTCTAGAACAAAGTAATAAGGATACTAGAGATCCTGAATACACCCTTGTCTCTTACAAAGGTTTGTTGCACGAAGCACCAAGTCGGCGTTCACAAATAGGTGTGAAACCGTACGTAGTATATGAACAGGCTGTTGGGAACGAGGACCGAATATTTATTAGACGGGACACAAATAGGCTCAAGTGTAACCTAGAAGTGATAATGGGACACTACGACGTTCACGTGACACTCAGGAAACCAAACTCGCTTAATTTCCAAATTATAGAGTCTGGATTACTCACTCCAAGCAGCCAGACGCGTCTCTTACGTCCAACCCCTAATATATTGCGTGAAATATCCCAACTACACGAGTGAAGTTCATAAGTCGCCTTGTTATGAACCCAAAGGACGCCTGGCAAGGGGAGTCATTCATTGCAGGAAATCCACTAAAAGTTACGTGAAAGCACAACGAGCGCGAACACTAAATTGCACGACTATCGTGTATCCGAACCCACTGTACAGTAGTGTGTCGTCATTCGCCTCAGTGACACGTCCCACTTAGTGCATGTATACACATCTAATAATCGCTTCTGGCCCCTCGTCTTTCTGGTGTTGGGACCTGCCGTGCACGCACGTGCTGCACTACTCACAAACGAAGGTGCATGTCACACAACCTACATAGCAAACTAAATCCATATGCTTCTACAATCAATACGAGGAAGCTAACGCTCAAATAAAAAGGAAGCATGGCTTGAATGGAAAATATATTACGTAACTAAATAAAAATACGTAAAAGCAAACTTCGGTTTTGAGAAGATTTTGCGGTTGTACATGCAGCGGTATACAGTCAGGCATATTTTCAAGATACATCTTTGCATCCGCTCCTTCACTTGAAAGTGGATAACTCCAGAGCATAATTTAGTGTTCACACCTGTAATGGAAGGTTACAATATACAGCAGGTCAGTCGAGATCAAATATCTTTGGAACCGATTTTCGATTCATGATAAATTTGGGTGGCATTTAATCGCGGCCATTGATCGTCAATACCAGGCTACTATGGAAAGTCAAACTGAACCTTGAAGATTAAAGCTACCTCAATAGTACGCGTTCTTAGAGTGAATTAAAAGTGGATCATCTCAGTAAGCAAGGAAGATAAAACAATGAGCCGATCGAAAAAGCCTAAAAAACGTCATTCTGTTTACAACGGTAGAACATACAACAATCTGTCTAACAGAAAACAAAATGCGACTTGAAAAAAACATGTAGAACGTAACAGATAATGCAATAACACAAGTTTAAAGGTGATTTCCAAGTAGATCATCTGTGTTCATAGACGGTATGTAGGGAGGACACAACAACTGCACTGGGCAAAGCACAACGATAAGTGGCCAAGGTACAGGGACTATTTACACACCACACACAACCCACGAGATCCAAGAACAAATACGGAAGCGATACCGAGCACATGCATAGGGGTATGAAAGCGAAAACGAATGCCAGTGCAAAACCATTGGATCAAACACAAGGTACGTCGATAAAATCAAGGGATGCTCTGGAAAGGTCATCTTCTGCTGGAAGTACCGTCGTCGATGAAAGTGAGAAACAAGGACAAAAATGTACACCGCTCACTTTAAAACGTTCGGCACGGTTTTTGTTTCATTATACTGCTTCCTGTCTCAGCAGAGGCACCGTCCTCAGTGCTTCCACCAGTAAATACACTGGCTGACTCATCTCCTGGTGGGACGTCCACTATCTGTTCGTTGACTGGAAGAGATCCAGGCAGCATACTTATGTCACAAGAATCACCGAAACTAGTGGGAGAGGCCGGTTTGAGTTAACATATCCGCCGAGATTGGCAGAATGTTACACTTGACGTAAACTATTGGTGTGTGTACAAGAACCACTTCGTATGGCCCACTGTCACTGGCGACGCAGCTTCGCCCGTTCACCAAAATCCGGTTTGGCTGACGAAATCATACTCGGTATGAGTCCTAAAGCAGACAATGCACACTCGAGTCTCAGTAACACGAAGACCAACCTGAAACACACCCGGGGGCGCAAGACGCTCTTCGTTCGGACATGGAACGTGCACATGCTGCTGGATCGATGCAGCCTCACAGAAAGACCAGAACGTCACGCCGCACTGACAGCCATCGAACTGCATCACTACGGAATCGATGTAACAGTCCTGAGTGAGACGAGGCTTGCGGACCAAAGTAAATTGCGGGAAGCAGGTACCGCGTACCCCTTCTACTGGATAGGTTACCCGGTAGACGGAGCTTGGGAGCACTGTGTCTGTTTCACAGACCGCATCAATGCTTTGATGACAGGCGAACCGCACGGCATTAGCCCTCGAATCCTGTCTGTGAGCCTGCGACTCGGTCGAGGTAAGTGTGTCACATTTGTTAGCGTTTATGGTCAAATTGTCACAATGAAGATACAAAGTACCAGCTCTATTATCAGCTGCCCGCCACAATCCGGTCACCACCATTAAACGACCAACTGTTCGTTCTGGGTGCCTTCAACGCTCGAGTTGCGCGCGACTCGGTAGCCTGGTCGGGGATCCTCGGATCCTACGGCACTGGTTCAGTCAACGAAAACAGTGACCGTCTGTTTCACCTGTGTGTTTCTCACAAACTGGCTTTCACAAGCACCCCACTGTCAGCTGAATGCGTGCAACATCATGACGCGGACCCATCCACAAAGAAATCACAACCATTTGTTTGGTTACGTGATTGTGCGGTAGAGTGACATTTGTGAAGCGCGTATCGCGCGAGTGGTGCGCGGGCTGAGTGTAACACAGATCATAGACCGGTCAGGGCCAAATTGTTTTCACATAACTGCAAGCCTGTTTACTGTAGATCTTTCGGACAACGGCAGAACTT
>LUCH01003760.1:9809-56962 GCA_013368495.1 Paragonimus heterotremus | reverse complement strand
CGCAAGACAGTTCAAGTTAAACACCTTTTTATGGAAAAATAGTATGGGTGGCAACTAGTTCTTGTCTGTCCGCAAAATGTTTGAATGAGGTTAACGTATTTCTTGAATATACACCTCGGAAGAAGACTATGCACTGGATGCTCCTTCTCCAAATGTTTGACAGCCACCATTCGTCCCTGGTAGTGATATGGAGCTTGTGATGTTTGACAAGGAGTGAAGGGTTAGTCACTACCACTACTGCCAAGACGAAAGCCGTCTTGTCTATTTGTATCCCCTGAAGCAGAGAAAGTTTACGAACGATCAAAATGGCTAAATTCTTGTTGTCCTGCAATACTAGATCAGGAACTGGATGTTGTCGGATTCTCGATACGTCAGAAGTGTTCGAAGCAACAAACTGGAATTCACATTGTGGTTTAGTAGTAGATGTTTCTCTTGTGTCTTGTTCAATTCTGGTGTGACATGAGTCCGAAACGAAATGTCCCACCGAATCACGAATTCTCGTGCAGACACTGCTCAAGTCGTCCAATTTGCTCATAAACAGATGCCTCAGTACGTGTCGTGTTAATCATTTACATTATATTTCATTATCTGGGTTTTTGCTTTATTTTGTTCCAATTTAAGGTATACTATGTCCAAGCGTGATAGTCCCAGTCCAGATATGTGACGCAAGGTGCATTCTACTTCGCCTACGAAAGCATAATGGATAGGCCTTCTGTGGTGGTCTTAAACCGTTCAGTCGCGCTTTTTTATGATGTTGTTCGTCTCTCAACAGTGTTCGCTTCGTTTCTCGAATCAAATCGGTAACAGTAAGTGGACATCGTTGAAAGTTGCATTTTTTTAGAACATCACCCTCTACCCAAACGCGTTAAGCGGACAGACAGTCAAGAAAACACTGAACAGAACATGTTGAACCATCACTCGGGAAACCAGACCGACTGGTTTCACTATGTTCAAAATGTATGGTCTACTTGGAACACTCAAAGATGGTCTACTAATGTTTGCTTTTTCACTTGAATAATTCGCCTTACCATAATTTCGGCAAGCGGCTGGCCAAACCTCTAAAACGTGAAGGAACTGCTGTCATCAAACTGTGGGTTTCGTGTTCTGAATTCACATTTTCTGTTTACTGCCTAAACATATCAGAGTTCTGAATGGTCTCGTACGACTTTGCATCATGTACAGCTGTACTACCTACTTACATTATTAGGCCTTTACAAGCGGGCAAGTGATTAGAATCATAACTGTGATTGTCTTACGTGGAGTTTGTAATTATTGGGTGGCTTTCTGTGTACATTCGGTTCGATGCGAAGCTCTCTCGTGCGATCCGAATATCATCGTAATCGGTTTTTCACCTTCAACGAATGCGTGCAACGCTACATCTCTGTCACGTCTCAGTTTTTTAACCTGTACCGCATCTCGGCATAAACGTGTCCCCCATATTCTGCAGTTTACAATGTGGGCATTTGACCAATACATTCAAGAGGATATTTTGTACAGCTTACTGCTATCATAGTTTGAAAGTCGTTGGCAATTGATTGCAGCCACCATGTTGTAATAATGTTTCCATTCAGCCTCCATCGAGAAGAAGCTCCATACTCGAGTTTTGCTCCTGTTAGAGTTCCTCGGTAGCCTATATGCCTGTGGTAGCCGTGGTTAAAATTCTTTCGTGAGGCAACCGTGTTGAACATTGTGTCATTGATTTCACATTAGGCAAGACTGAATTATCGTACACAAACGCTCAGCTATGTTCCCCTGAGTTATGGTCAGAGTGCCTAATCACCTCGAGAGGTGACACAGTACATAGCTTGTTGACTTCAGTTGACGACCACATCAATAGGGTTTGCCGCCCAGTTGAAGTCCCAAAACATCATACTTGTTAAGGGATAGTTTGATAATTGGCAATTAGTAGGGAATTCTGGTTGAACACCACTCACAGAGAATCACAACT
This sequence comes from Paragonimus heterotremus, assembly GCA_013368495.1. NCBI lineage: Eukaryota > Metazoa > Platyhelminthes > Trematoda > Plagiorchiida > Troglotrematidae > Paragonimus > Paragonimus heterotremus. Next base: position 55,014 of record LUCH01003760.1, on the reverse strand, counting down.
GTTGCGTTGCTTTAAATTTTCAGGTCAACCTGCTCCGAATAGAAGCACCACACTTGAGCCCCGTTCTTTTTAAAAGCTGTCTATAGGGCGCATCCTTGACATTGTTAGTTCATCAAAGCGTGGCCAGGGTTCTAACACGGAGCGTGGTAAGGGTATGTACCACTGACGAGCTCTAAGGATAAAACCCTAATCTAGTGCTTCTTTCCGAAAGTTGCTGACTTTACTGTTTATGAGAATGTGACCAATTGTGAGTGATGTTCACGTTTTAGAGACGCATTTGTTGACACTTGTGGCTATCACAACCTCTGTGAACTGTCTGCTCGTCCAATAAGAAAGCGGTTGCAGTTTGCTGTCAATCTGTGCCACTTTGTTGCCTCTTCCCAGTTGGTTTTGTGGTAGCTGGTTATGAAACGAAGGGAACAAACTGTACCTCAGGAATTATTTCTAAGGTGGCGAGCCAGTGGTCACGATGACCGATTTGTGCATCCATGCCAATCGTCTGTGGTTTATTGGTCAAGATATAGCGTAGCTTAGATGAACTTGTCGCTATTTTGTAGCGGAACTGAGGTTTGCTTTCGTCAAATTATATCTTAAGGTGTTGTGTAGACAGGGAATACGTCGGATTTTTTATTTTAGGTTCTCTTCCGGATGTCCCTGTTTGACTAGAAAATTTAAGGTAAATTTTCTATCTATCTTTTTATGACCGAGTTTACCCCGTGAACAGCGAATGCTGTCTTACATATTTGTTATCTTGAAACAGTGCAATCAAGTGATTTATTTCTGCCTTCAAAGCTGGAGGACATATCACTATGCTGGCAACTGACTGAAGACGTTGTCATTAGTCGTTTACGGGGGAAAAAATGTAATCCGCACTAACAAAAACATCTACTACGCGTCGCATACTGGTCTTCCGAAACACATGGTTAGTAAATTGATCCATGTACATTATGGTATCGATCGGAGTTCAAAATGACAGATCCTTATGCCATTCATATAGCTCAGTTAGAACAACCAAATCATGTAGATTTCTGGTGAGTGGTAAAAGGTTTTGATTTTCATGTAGATTACGCATCACCCACAGTTGGTCGCAGCTGTCGCATTCCCATAAACTTTCCAGTTGGCTCATTTCGAGAGCGACCGACTGGAAAGTTTATGGGAAAGCGACCTTTGCAATCAATTGTGGTTGATGTTCAATTTACATGTAAAATCACTTATTTAATCGGCTTTATCTGGTTTAACGTGCACCGAACATAAGAAACGTTAACTTGAAAGTCTAGTAGCCTGACGATACGATTGATTGCATTGGCTATTTGGTTTTTGTCGTTTGCGCGCTATAACCCCCTAACGATTGCTTCTCCACGTATTCATTGATGGTGTTGACCACATTCACCGAAGCTGTTGATTGCAATGGCTGACACAGGTCGACTCATACCCTAGTTCCCGCTTTCTATTCCAGCTAGTAGTTTCTCACATACTCGAATGATAACACGGCGGGCATTACAGCTATCTAGAGACATTGTTGGCTGTCTGACAGAGAGTAATGATCGTCTGCTGACTAGGAGTGATAAAACTTCAAAAACAGACGCAGTGATAGTGTTTGCAGCTTTATAGAAGGTGTATGGTGTGAAAAGATTACCGAATGACTGATCAGTGGTTGAACAGTTAGTTGATTCGGCTAGAAAGCCACTCATATCTGGTCTATATTTTCCCATTCAGTTTTGAACCAACCTCTGTCGAAAGGAAGCACTAGAATCGAGAATCAGTCTCGATTAATTTTGTCTGTAGTTCACACCATTGTTATGATCGCGATCCAAGACATAATTGAACCTCGTCTTACAGCATAACGAAACCCGGATCACCTCATCCGCTAAGATATGTCAACGTTTTACCGATATTGGCTGCCATCTGGGTCTTTTGTGGATAGTCCGGAAGTATTTACTCTGTCGTTCGCGTCTACTAGATGTTTCACCCTAAAGTCAACTTTCTATTTTCTAACTCCATTCCTGGTTGAGGCTACGTACTGCTCCCTTATCTCTTTAACTAGGTATCTTGTCATACCGTCCACTGCATTGTACTCCGCAGCAAAAATCATCATAGCAACGGCCTTGAGCATGACCATAAGATACTGTGCGTCTCCGGTTGGCGCCCATCTCAACAATGGCGTGTAGTATTCTAGAAGAAGAAGAAAGGATTACTGAGAAGGCCAATAATAACAATAATAATAAAAGGAGAAGACTAAGCGGAAGAACCAGAAATAGTGTGAATCTTGGTATGCCGTTGATTACGGTCATTGATTGCTCAAACGCATCTATTCTGTTAACATCGTCGCAAACAGCCCACGTTTCCGAACCATAGAGCAAAACAAAACGCACACAATCACTATGTTTTTCCGTTCAGCGGTTACCAAACGTCTTGTCGAAGCCACGGGTGACGTAGGCTGCCAAAGGCAACTCGTCCTTCGTAGCATTACAAACTGACGAGATAGTTCTCCCGAAGTATTTGAAACTATCCACGGACTCAGCTGGATTGCTTGCAATAAAGTAGGTAGGGGACGGAATTCTCTAGTCTTGAAGCAGCATGTTGAATTGGGAAGGAGAAATAAGATATGATCCAGAACCATTGTTACGTTTCAACAAATCAAGCTGCAAAGTCATCTGCTTTCTACGGGGGATTGTCTATAACACACTAACTGACTATTCGGATCTGGTTTTCTACACTGTTCGTTTAAGGTCAACTGAAGTGTCCCCCAAAATGTTCAGCCCATCTGTCAAGTCATCGCGACTGGATGATGATAAATTAACCATCGACTCGACGGCCAGTACAACCACGGATCAGTGAAAATAGTTTTCTGTTATTCTCAGGTAAAGAAGGTCGTTTAATCTCTTTCGAATGTACGACCAAGTAATGCTCACGGGATTTGCACAAGTCCTTGATCAGTTTGCATTTAAATTTTCGACGATCATCACCATACTCATAGTCAGGTGGAGTCGAGTGACTCTTGTTCATGAGGTTTATCGACATGGCATTTCCAGTTCTATCGCAACTGAACAGTTCCTTCGGAACACATCTTTTGATAGCATGCTTTCCTAGCTGCGGCGATTTGCTCCCAGTGTTCTTTAGGATCTGTCACCTAACTCGAACTGGGCAATTAGTTTACCAGTGCTTCTTGGTAAACGGTTTTTACACTCCTCTTTCGACTGCCAGTTACGAGTGTATGTCCTTTGGGAAGATGACAAAACAAAACGACACCCACTACAGCGCGACTCGAGTCCTGATGATTGCTCCAAAATTAACGACAGTCTTTAACAGAGTAGCGCCGCCTGTAACTACAGAACTAATAGACATCATGACTCTGGGTGTGAGTATGCTTTTTGTCCTCCACTTTATGAGGCAGTATGCACGGAACTTTAAACCAATATCGCAGTATTGAGGCCTGTGCAAGTTGTAGAGGAAACGATTGGGAAAATATGACGTCAAATCACATTTAAAGGGTAAACCGGAGAGTTAGGGTAACTTCTCCTCTATAGCAACTGATGGCAACGAGCTCTCTGTGAAACGGATAACGACCGCCTTCCAATTTCCCATGCTCGGTGGAATTTTTCTGTGTCAATCACCCAGTGCAATAAGTCATAAACTCAAGCCAGTAAACGTTTGCAGACATGCTCAATCAATATTCGCAAATTCCTTTTCCGAATCATAATCTGTAGTCTTTATGGCATATCGAATGTAGACTTGATTAGGCCTCTGTAATTCACTTTTCATCATCTTTATCAACTGGTCCATTTGAGAGTATACGTGTACCTTGTATACTCTCTCTCTCTTTTGCAAAACTCTAAGTCAAAGATCACAGTACTCATCGACCCCAATACACCTAATTGGTGTTACATCTCAGTCGCTGATCTCACAATGTTTCAACATGTCAACCAGAACATCACGACCAGCAATTGTTGGCAGTTTGGAGATATTTTCAACGTTCATGCGGCGCTTTTTCTGGCAGGTGTTAGTATTCTTAGCGACTAAATTATCGTACACATCGATTTAGGTTTCAGGGCACAATGTTATTGCATAGCAATCGGAAATTCCAATCTGGGATACGGTTTACTGTTAAGGAAGTAGCTGAAGCTTTGATCGATATTTGACTGGCTGATCTTGTTCGAAAACCACTCAGTTTTCAGTTCTAGACGAGAAATACGGTCGATGTTGACACAGTTAGAGTCGATAGCAAGCAAACAACAACTGTAATCGCGGCTTGTGGGCGAAAGTGAAAAAAAAAGTTTCTGGTAAATAAATCGAGCCCATGTCAGACAGACATGTTTGACATATGTGTACTAATTCGAAACAGGCTAAGCGTTGTGCTTGCTTAAAAGCCGGGACTCACGAATGACGCGAAATGGCACTCGTGGGATCGTAGAAGGTTCTGTAATCTAGAGGTTGGCTGAAAAGGGAATGTGAATGTGACAATACATTTTTGACACTGTTGTGTATATACCCTTTACTAGCTTAACTAGGTATTTTTATTTACGACTACCGTAACTGTTGACTCATTAGCTGTACATTGTCTGTTGTCTTATGTAATACAGTTTATTTTTGTATGGATATGAAGTATAAATCATATATCTCCACCTTCTCTGTGCACCGCTTCCTGTGGGCTACATTCATGTTTTGTTGTGACCGCACTGGTGTGGACCGTCACACGCATAGGAGAATCTCGGACTCGATCAATAACTTTACGATAACCAAACGACGCAATTCTTTCACGCATGATATTCAACTAAACCCGCTGGTCACGTTGATCCGATTAGTTTTTCATGAAAAGTGAGACACATTGATACATATCAGTATGTATGAATATGCTACATCAGATACTGTATCGTCCTTGTGCCGACAACAGCGCATTGTTAATGATTGAAGAAACAACATGTTCGGAACGTTGAAAGGGTTTTAAGAATTCAATTTTCTCTGAATATTGTTTTATCCTGCATACCGCGTAACTGTGAAATCCAACTGACAAAAAGTATGTAAACTACTTAATAGATGACAGTAGTAATGTCAGCAATACACTGTCACTTATGTATGTTAGAGGCATCGATGTGTGCAGTCATTCGGTTTGGTCTCCCAACACAGTTCGATGTCTTCACATTGTCTCTTTCAAGGGTATCATTCCTTTATGGTTATCGTATCTATGAGAAATGATAACATTTCTGTAGCAAATGTACGATATCTAGAGGTCACTCATCTTATCACTACTGTGGATTACCTCCATCAAAATCATCATCTTCATTTCAGCCTTAAGCCGTACCTGTGTGCACAATGGTTCGGGCTGCCGTCGGTCCTGACAGTGGTCCACGAGTTTGCAGAATAACTAATGAATACTAGTATATAGTAAATCAAAGGAGGAGAAAAGAAACAGACAAGAACAATTGAGTCTGACAAGAAAGAATACTCAGGAGGTTTGCGGATACAGGCTCGCCACTGACCGAGACACAATGTCATGTTAGAGAGTGTTTCCAACCAGTGCTGTAGATGATCGTGAACTTCCCAAACAGGTAAACGGCACCCACTAAATTTGCTCAGCGGGACGGTCAGGGCCTTCATAGCCGATGACCATGTCATCGTCTTGCGGTTTCTACCAGCCAACAGCAATCACACTGAACAATGTGAGGTACGGCAGACACTGTGTCAGCGGATGCAGTGACCCCACTGGTAATGACTGAATTTTTCACTATCTCGGTTATCGGTCGTGAACCTGCACATTTCTCAAATACGCATCAATGGACTGTCGTGTTACTCGTGAAGACATCCCACTTGATGCAGGCTAACTGTCGAAAACTGGTGTGAACGGATTAGATCTGTGATTCGTTCAGTAAATGGAGTGCGCGTATAACTTGCAAATTCTGCCTTTAATCGATAAATATGACGCCACAATGACGGAGATTGGTGAACGAATGTGCTTTCACTATCCTCTTAGTCACCTCGTCAGCAATTCTACAAGTTAACTAAACGATACTACCCAAGTAGATGGAATGATCAACAGTCTCCAGCTGTCTAACGGAAGTAACAAAGATAAAGTCAATGTGAACTCGGTCTTGTAAACATCCACAACACTTTAAATGTGCACACCATATTGACCAACCGTATCAACTATTTGGTTCAGCATGGTTTGCATGCTATCATCGTCGTTTTAACATTTTTCTTCAGTTTCACCATTTTTTTCATATTTTTATCGATTTTATGAGCACTGGGTTCTACGGTCACAATTCTAGACATACAGAATTGTGTAGAAAATGATAAACTACATGCACTGGTTAGTTCCCCAAGTCTACTTTCAACTTTTCACTAATCGATCCCAAGTCTTAAGCAAGTCTCTATTACCTAGATTAATAGCAGGCCTGTGGTAAACTTAGAGATGTAGCTAGCACAAATAAATATTACATACTACCCTGTGTTATTTAAACTAAGCATTGAGAAGACCGAAAATCATTTCAATCCCACCGTTCCGTTATCGTTTGTTCACTTGAATTTTTATGGTCAGAATTACCCTCCAAAAGTATATATTTCAAATGAAAAGCTGTATACTTGCTAAACGTTATTCAGTGTGGAGAGAACATTGCAGGTGTCAACTGTGTGCTCCTTTAGTGAGTACATACTTTTTACAAAGTCCTACTAAACCACTGATTATTGCTCATCGTTCACGTGATAATAGTCTTCGAACTGAACAAGTTTGTGAAAATAGTGTCAACGATTAACAGCAAGTTAGAGTAAATGAGAACATCTCATTTTCAGTCAGAGCCAAAAGGGACTATCTGTCTTGAACTACTGGCAGTCTATTGCCTAAAGTTACCGCCTCCGGTACGGTGTGGTCGCGTACGAAAAAATGTTCATCCAGCATTCCCAAGAAGGACCCTCAAAGAGAAACACTCCTTCGACGACCCAAACCTTTTGAGACCTAACATGGAAAGCTTTACTGGGGTTACTCAATGCAGGAAGGACCAGTGTCACACTTTTTCGAAATAAACCCAGCAGCCTATGCAATGCCTTCATGACGGAATGTTGAAGTACATGGGTCCGCTGGTGAACTAGCTTCATACATCATTCTGACAAATTAGAATCTGGTGTACAACCGAATAATGAATCTAGTTTCAGGTTTATTCAACGCTAGTTTCGCTGCTTGAGCCACACTAAACCAGTGCACACCAACTGATCAGTGGGACTTTCGAACAGTGGTGTTCGGTCACGGTCTCGTCCGAATAAGAGGGCACAGATTATGTTAGACAATTTGCATTGAAATCTGACTACCTGCAAGTACTGGCTTAGTCACCAGTGGACCAAAGAAGAGGGCTTGGCTCATTTCCAGTGTTTATTGAGACAGTAACTAAACGAGTGTTGGTCCACAAAGGATAAGACAGTGGCCATAATGTTGCTGTGTCAGACGAGAGTTCCTATGTTCAATTTTCGGAGATACGGGTATTACAACATTCAGTGGAATATCTTAAAACAACGATGTATATGCACAAAATCCATATCGGATGGACCACAGACAACACGAGAGATGGAACGAAATTGAGCCAAAGAGCAGGAAATAACACGAAAATCTTCGAGAGATAGCGTCAACTAAACGCGTTTAAATGAGAATCGTATTACGTTATCGGTCGATATTCCAGTACACATACGCGAGTGCCTAAACAGTCTGCGGGCGTGCGAAATGGATAATGATGGTTTTGCTTTGGCGGATGGCCACAGTGTGACTTACCTTTATCTGGATGGCTTCACAGTAACGAAATTTTGGTACACTCCTTCAGCTTCACGGCAGCAAATACTGAACAGTGTAGCACCCATTAATCTTTCGTTTCTCTGTCGTTTAATCTGAACGGTATTCGAGTAGTAGAACTTCCATAGATGATCCTTCATTATTGTATGACCGTAAAAGCGCTAAAGAAATCTGCAAACTTGAGTGTTTGTAACGTTATAAGTTACTACGAACAATCTTAATTAAACCGTAGTAAGAACCGTGAGGAATTGTCTATTTTGACAACTTGGACAAGGTGACATTTCTGCTTGTTATGTCATACGGACCTTCACTAGTTTTCGTATGAACAGACTTCCTGCTGTTTCAACACGGGGCACTTCCGTGGAAGAAATATTTTTGTTTCCAAGGAAATGTCTTCGTTGTGGAGGTCGTTTGGTATAGTTCGTCTTCTTTTTACAACAATCACTCCTTTGGGTAGGTCAGGTCTCGTATTCACTGAAAGTAATTAATGCATGGGAAGCTCTTTATGTCAAAAACTGTATTGAAAGGCCAGACTACTTTGATTATTGAAACATCCCCCAGTCTCTAGTGCCCAGTTTACCGATGTGTTAAAACCGCTATGTTAATTGGAAAATGGTTTGGCGGATTTGTTGACTTTAAAATAATTTGGGTACAAGGAAGAATGTGTGCTTCAGTCAAATTCGCACCAATGACAAATACCGCGTGCCTCTATGCAGCATATATTTCACTAGCTGAGTTGTGAGGCTCACTGGAGATAGCCAGCTGGGTTCCTCCAAAACTATTCTTTCGTACTGATAACTAACATTGCTCAATTTCACGTAAACCTTAATATGTTCAACTACTCACATCTCATGCTCTGCGATCTGAGAAAACTCACATTGGCCTTGGAACTATGTTGATTTCCATTACTTCAGTGAAAGCTTTACAAAACACGATAAGACAATATGTGACCTTCTGACCGGTCTTTTTTGCCATAAAACGCCTGTCACGAGCTTCATTCGGGTTAGGGCTTACCAACAGTAAATATTCTTTCCACGGCCAGGATTTGAAAACCAACTTTGCTCACATGGACAACCGTGCTGGATATTGTAATGTTGGCGTCACACTAACTTCCAGTGAAGTGTCGTTTCAAAACACAACTAATTTTGGAAGGGAGTTTCTTGAGAAGTACATGGTAACGTTGCGGTCAGCTTTCAATGATGTTCAATTCAAATCAACCAAATACCCCTTGTTATATATCATCAAATTGAATGTCTCAAAATTACTGCCAAACATGCAGCAATAAACATGTTATGCATGAAACTGATTGAACGTTTACGAAATAAGTTCACTTTACAGTAAGTATGCAATGCATCACCTGTCCATGACTTTAGCCATTGCTACAGTAAATACGCATCAGGAATTTCATTTCTTGCCCAGGACTTTCAGTGAATGGAACAACTATGTATAGGCCTGGTTGTAGAAACAGTGTTGCTACCAGTTCTCTTCTGCCGTTGCTAGATTGTGTTCTCAAAGGGGTTCGTCTTTGGAAGAAAATACAGTCCAAAATGTCTGTAGGTTCCTTGTTCACCTGAAACCCATCAAAAAAGTTATGATTAAAAAAAATTAAAAGGCTATTCATTGTGTATTAACATATATGGTCAAGTTTTTCCATAATCAATTCACTTCGTACTCATATGTGTGCGTGCACGTATGAATGTGCTGTGAACGCAATTAGATGCTGCATACTACATGTGTGTTCCACTAATGCGTTTGATTTCGTGAATAGTGAAACAATGTGAGCGGTGCTTGACAAGCTTGTATGTCTAGGTAAATTCTCCAATTTGAATAGAACGTTGCATGCGGACGCGAAAGAGAAGGCGAAATCATGTGGAATGACTTCTGATGATTTTGACATTTTCTGAGATGAAGTAGAATTGTGTCCTAGTCCCTAACTTGTTTGGTTTAAATCTTATAGCAATACGCACAGTTAGTATGGAAAATATTTTAAAGTTGAATACAATATGGACTGACGCCTCTTGAACATTCGGCTTTTCGGCGCCCCTAGACATCTACTTACTTCAACGATGCACATGCTTCTGTTCACACACGATAGTGAGCTATTTGCATATAGCGAAAAGGGAATCCAGCGAATGACCTCGTTTTTCTTAGCCGCGGCATCCAAATTGAGATTAAATATCAACACAGGTAAGATGTTTTCCTTCTCTCAGACTTCATCTTAAGGAGATGGTGTGCTGCATCTGGAATCCACATCACTGGAGATATTGTCGATAACTGCACAGTCTTCTGCTACTTGGACAGCAATCTGTTAATACATTTGCCCGTTGACCGCGAGTTACGACCTCGAGTGGCGAAGGCTAGTGCTGTTTTCTGTCAACCTGTGTTTGCGAAAACCGCAGCCTGATGACGAACACTAAATCGTTTGTCTGTCACTCAACGACGCTGCCTACGCTACCGTACGACAATGGGCAATGTATCATCAGAATGTGCATTTTTTGGCCGTTTTCGTGTGCAATGTCTTAGATGAATCTTGGGTATTCGGTGGTCGGATATAGTTTCAAAAACTACGTTACTTTAGCGAGCGGACATAGACGGGATTGAAGCCATGCTCATGCCGAATCAATGTCGTTGGTTAGATCACGCCTGTAGGATAAACGACAAAACAGCTGTTGTACGAACAAACTGAAGCAGATAGTCAGATGCTGCGTTACCAGAATGTTATTCGAATAGGTCGCTCGTGTTGTAGTATCGATTTGGAGGACTTAGACCTGAACCGGACGGTCTTGAGGAATACGATCAGGACCGCTATCCGAAGGTTCAATAAACGACAGCTGTTCTCCTGTGAACTGAAGCACGTGGTACGCAAAGAAACTATATGTGCCATCGACATACTCACATACACAGTCGACAGAGATAACGAGTACGTAAGGTTCATGCAGGTCCTATCTATTATATCCGTTTTTTTATACCAACCAACAACCCTCATCGTTTGATAAATCACTCACCGTCCTTTTAGGAAATCTGGGTTACTGTGGTTTTCTATCCATTCTATTCTTCAACTTTGCTGATGGATTGTATGATGAACGTTTTGTTTGTCTTTCGTTTCGGCTTTACGTTTTCGACTCTTTTCTTCCTTCTATGTGGGGTACAACAATATGTACTTCTATAATGAACAGCCCCTTGCCTTATATTCTGTACACTTTTTTGCCCAGTGCATTGCAGTCCCTGTATTTAGTTTCCGAAAGACAAAGGTTTCAGTTTCCTACTAGCCTAATAACTGACTAACCAGCATCGGCCGGCTTGGCCGATTCAGGTTTACGCTGGATATATAGCGTGTGGGTGGAACCATGAGCGGTACAACGCAAACCGTTTGTGACGAACGTTATCCGCAGATGTCCGTTGACTTTGGTCATCGCAAAAGGCTAATCCGAAACAGATGTCGCCAACCGTGTATGTATGTATATGCAGTGCCTTCAGGTCACTTTAGAACTATGTATATCACAATGTGTTGATATCAACAGGTAGGCTCCGAAAGTTGACTATTTGCCGTGGAGTAATTACACCCGTGAGTTTGACAACGGTCGCTTTTCTTCTGTGCTTGCTATTAGCGAAGTCGTCGGTGTAAGACTAGAGTAATTTACAACCGTTGCCCTGTTTAGAGTTCTGATCAAGAGAGTGTAGTGACGTAGGCAACGTCTAAACTCTCAACAAGTCATTATTTTCCAGGCGAACGTGTAACATTACGCTAGCTCCAAAGACTTTAGCTATTCATATGTCTAATGGCACGTGACAGCCTGCTTTAAAGCACATTGCATCAAACATTTTCAAATGTTGACGAAATTTCTTGTAATGGCTAACATATTTCGTGCTATCTAAATAGCGCCCAACCGGCGAATGAATTCGCCACTGCCTCAAACAGCATGTGGAGGAGGCGACTATTTCAATGAAAAATGTTAACACACCGTTTGTCGCACAGTGCCATTTACGCAGTTTTTAGGTTGAACTGCAGTTGGCAACAATGTTAGCAGTGTATGGTGTGGGTCCGAGGAACGAGATCTGTTGTATCAAGATCTGGTTTCACCGAAGCTAGCGATTTCCTGACTGTGGCCCAGACCTGGAAGCACGTTTTCGGAACCTCCGTCGCATTGACGGAGGTCTCTGAAAATCAGTTCAATGTTCACTGTGGTACACATTACTAGTAGTATGCTGGTAACTATAATTCCATCAAATTTCCGGGGTGAATTCAGCAAGAATATGGACCCAGTGTTTCAAGTGATCTTTTCTTGCCGATAATTAGAGTGGGTTTAGGGTCACCAGACCCATAACACTCATTTTGCTAGTGTTTCTTTGTGAGTGTAAAATTCCGGCCAGATCATGCACACTATATCTTTCTTTTCACTGTGTTTCGACCGGACTACGAAAAAGTCCCTAGATCAATCAATTATTTGTTTGTGTGTGTATTGAATTCATCCAGTTAACGTCCGTCTACGAAGCCACACTGTCCTGATCTAGTATATGAAACCCATAACAGTGCTCAAGGAAGGGCCACTTTTTGGAATGACAGTGGACATATTCATTTACCGTGAGTAAGAAATCTTGTATGAATGTGACAAAACTGCACTACTGAATCAACACAAAACCAACGACATAGTTCACGTAATCTTGAAATGAAAACAGAACCAGTTGTTTATATTCAACGCAAACTAAAACAGCCTTGATGTATCACTTCACTAATGAGTCGTACACAACTTGTATGGTGGTAAGCTGCAATTAATTCACGATTAGAAAACTTAATAGGGGGTACTAAACGTGAGGTTCATCCAACGGTGGTGATATGGTTCTTTGGTTACTTAAGGAACTGAATTCAGGTTAACTTTGAAAAAAAGTTGCCACCAAAACCGGGTAGTACGACATGTAACAATCCGAAATTTCAACAGCTCATCACAAACTCTGAAAACGTTCGTGCAAAACAATCATTAGACAAAGTCTATGAAAGTTTTCTACGATTAAAATTTTTCACACTTCTTGATTCTCATGGAAAGAAGATCTAAATGCAGTTAACTTCGTACCAAAAATTCGTGTAGGTTTTTTGCTCTAATTTTTGCTTGTCGAACCATGCCTAGCTATCGGGGTACCTAAAGGCCCTTTAAAATTACTAGCGCCACTGTATTCAATCTAAAAAATAATCATTCCTCTGAGCTTAGTTTGAGCTTACTTGAGATAATTCACCAAGTAGGCATTACCACCTATTCACTATTTTGTCATATACCACAAATGACTTATATGGTGTAGGTCACTGGGACCATATCAGGCATAGCTATTGACTTTTTGCAACAGTTACCGTTGACGCTCCAGTTAATCTGGTGGCTGAGCATGATGAGACAATGTAGAACTGGTTATATATGCCTATTTGTTCGCTGACTGTTGTCGTGGCACAACACAAAGCCCACTGTGTTCGTTTTTGATTACGGTTTTTCTATATGCAGTTATGTGGTAAAAGAGTGTAGGATATCTTATTTGGAAAAACATCAGAGGAATTTGTTTTCTGGAAAATCTGTCAGTACTCCGGAAGAGAAATACTCGTTCCAACAATCTTCTTCAGCAGTATAGTCTTACTTTGTGGTAATATATTGACTAAAGTTACGTTGTTTTGAGCTGTTGAAAAAACTAGTTTGTCTTCTTATGAAATTTTCTGTCAACCTGAACAAAACCTATCTGTCGTGTTGATATATCATGTTTATGTCACAAACACGAGGGTCGAGATTAATCCCCCGATTAGAGCAAAACTTTGTGACCCTCCTCGAACTGCGATCATTCGCTCCTTCACAGTTTATAACCCGACCCTGCAAGTGACCTTTATTTGCTTGTCCAATTCACTGTAGTGCCACTGAGTCCCATTTGATGAGTAACGAAGATGAGAGTTGTTTAAAGTGATAAGTCAGAAAGTCGGTTGGAAAAGAACATGTATAGTACTGTGTGAGTGGACAAACCAACGATGTCATAGGCGTTTTCATGATGGTACGTGTTTAACTCTATATACTGATTTCTGTTTAGTCAACTGGAGAGACCAGCTGATTAGTCGTGCTCTGATCATCAACAGGGTAACCTGCATGAATTTACGGAAAACACATTTTGATCCAGTACCACCCCATACTAATGACCGCAGATCTAACAGCGATAACACCAGGATCCATAGATAAAACTCTGTAGGAACACTTAGGTAATTTCGTAGCATTGGCTTAGTTTGGTCTGCTAGTTCATTTGAATTCAACCTCACAATCAGTATCTCGGATCACACTGAACAAGAATCGTACACTTTTCTTGTCCGATTCGCGTTACAAACTATCCCTGTCCATGTTTTGTCTAATAGTGTGTACTGCAAGCAGGTAGCTGACTTTGATTGTTAATCTTGATTGATCTGCTTTCCAACCGACTACAGGACATTACTTTGCTGATTCTTGAAAGATAACCATGGCTGCATTGATGTAAGTGTCGAGAACTTCTAATAGGTGAAACAAATACATTAGTGGAACTAATGGTCACGAGTGACTTATGGAATCAATGAGGGTTCAGTTCTGTCTGCTGAATGACAGATCCAACAAGCTGGGTTTTTCTAGCTAGGCTCCCTTTGTAGTTTGCGTTGTAATGGAAATATGTATAACACAATAAACCGTCTGTAGATCTAAGTTCTGGGGAATTGAGCAGAACAAACTCCGCTAACTTTTCTTCACGCAATATGCTCTGGTCATCACTGAATCAAAATTTGCCTTCAGTTTCTTATACAGGGAACCTAGTGGAGTAGGTACAAGAGTGAACAACCTTACTCTCCTCCACAAGGACTGTAAAATACCTTAATTTAGCATATATATTTTTGTACTATCGATATAAGATATATCACTCTTTTCGACAATATTTTTAGGAATTTTTTCCCCACCACAAACCATTCATTAAAAAATGCATAATGATCTTATCCGCAGATTACTAACCGGAAGTGATATGGAATTGACAGCTATACCTTTTGCTTTAAAGTATACAGCATGGGTAAATTCCTCCGTGGATATTCAAATATTTTCTTCCGTTGAGAATATCTGATGAACGTGGTGAACAATGAAAATTCCCATTGGGATACCCAGGACGCCATGTAAAATCTGCTTAACAATGATGCTACTAGCTGAACCACTATGAACACGTTAAATGGTAAACAGCTGATTAGAACAAGTTTTTTCCTGTCCACACCACGCAAGTCAGGGAATTGAACCCATAATACGTGGTCATGTTTCTGGATTGTAGCTCAGATATTTATCCAATAAATGAATACGGGGTTGCAAACAGGTATGGGAGTTATTTCCTTTAACTGTCATCTCTAACCTCTTTCAACTGTTTGTGAACAAATTTTCATCAGATCCTTCTAGACTGTTAGTTTGCAAACCTACTACAAATAACTAATTGCTCTTGATCTATGAGAAAAGACAATGTGATAACGAAAGACAGGCTAAACGTCAGTGAAACTCGGGACAAAAACCACACAGAAAAACACCAACTTTGTAAAAACAAGCTGCCACGTTCCAGTAGGAACGACTCTCCGAATGCAGCATTAAACTCAAGTAGACGGTTACATCCTTGGACTCCTCACTCCGCACAGCTGGTTCGATTCGCACCAGATATTGTGGATTTTGATGAAATGATGCTGAAACAAAGCAGATGAACGTAAAAATGTTTATATTTTGCGAAAACGATAACTGGCTATATATATATATATCAATGAACGCTATCTTTTCGTCATGATCATTTTATGAAGTGCATACGACCAAAAATTGAATATACTTTGAATGGATACTGTGACAAAATGTGCTATTTTTTTATAAATGAAGCTGAATGCTTTACACTGAAAGGCAAAATAATGAGCATTCATAGAACTGTTGGCATGTGGTAATCCCCACACGAATTTCCTCTTTGCGTACTAAAAAAGGAAACAAAATCGGACGATAACAGTTTTTTTATCCTTACAGTAACATGCATGTTTGCATAAAATCACACTAGTACTAAAGAAGTGAACTTTTTATTGACTGATACATAAGAAGAAATGAGAACATCTTAATTTCGAAGCCTGATAAGGGGGCTGGTATCGTCTTACTTAACAAAGCGGATTACATTAACAAAGTGTGCACCATATTAGAAGATCGAACCAAATTTCAGAAAACAGCTGGTGAAAAAGATAAGACACCTCAGATCGAGAAAGCAATATCGAAGTACTTACGTTGTTTAAAACAGATGGGAATTATTGATTCTGCTACATTTGAAAGAATTCGCCCCACCGGAACCATGATTCCCAGGCTGTATGGATTACCAAAAATTCACAAAACTGGGGTACCGCTCAGACCAATTTTGGATATGTCTAACTCTCCATACCAGTCATTAGCCAAATGGTTATCACAGTTACTAGATCCCGTTAGGCGGAAACTCTTGACCCATAGCTTACACGACACACTTGATCTGGTGAATACAATCAAAGATATCAACTTGAGCGGACAATCGATGTTTTCTCTTTACATTGCATCTTTATTTACGAACGTCCCACTGAAGGAGACTGTAGATTATCTATGTGATTATATCGAGGATTCTGACATAGATATTCAGATACCACCGACCGATCTCAAACAGTTACTCTACCTGTGCACTTTCAACGTGCAGTTTGAATTTGACAAACAAATTTATCGACAGAAGGGCGGTGTCGCAATGGGATCGCCGTTGGGACCACTATTTGCGGATGTTTTCATGTCGAAGTTAGAAAACAAACAATTGAGTTCAGCGATAGACCAATGTTGTTTCTATAAGATATACGTGGACGACATCTTGTGCGTACTCGATAACAACGTAGATCCAACTGACATTTTGGTTAAATTCAATACCGCGCATCAAAATTTGCAATTCACGTTGGAGATCGAAACAAATAATCAACTAGGCTTTTTGGATGTACGTTTGCGTCGCCGTGCGGATGGTTCAATTCAACGCGCGATATGCAGAAAGGGCACGTGGAATGGTCAGTACATTCATTTTCACAGTTTTGTACCACTCACCCTGAAAAGAAATCTAATCAACTGTTTGACAGACAGAGCGGTTAGAATTTGCACGAGTGACACTATAGCCGAAGAGTTAGCTTTCATACGTACAGTATTCATACAAAATGGCTGCACGGAATGGTTTTTAAACAGAGCTATGCAACAGCAAAGTGAAAGGGGCCAGTTGTATCAAGCGGAAAAGAAAACTGTACACATCGGGTTACCCTTCAAGGGTGACACGTTAGCTGAAACTATCACACGTAGACTCACGAAGGCAGTTAGTGCGACGTTCTACGCGGCTAAATTACGTGCCCACTTCACATCCAACCCGGTTTTGTGCCAACGACTAAAAGATAAGGTGCCTGTTTCTGCAGCCTCATTTTGTGTATACTCATTTACTTGTTCCTGTGGAATCATTTATGTGGGCCGCACGATCAGACGCTTATCCGAACGGGTCCGGGAACACCACCCAGCTTGGTTGAACAGTGGTATAACGAAGTCGGTCAACAGTGCCATACTATCGCACCTGGTGGATTTTAATCACTCGGTAAATGTGATGGACGCATTTCGCCTAATCTACCGAGTGAAAGCCACCCAATCGAGGGCAGTGAAGCGTAGGATTCTGTCCACAGCTGAAGCTATTGGGATTCGCCTGTACAACCCACCCCTGTGTGCCCAGAAATGTTTTGTTCAGGCGTTGGATCTGCCATAGCCAACCCCACACCCTGTTAGCCTGTCAAGACCCACGGTCCAAGTGGGTACTTGATTGCAGTGTGACATTGAATTGAGTAACCTGATTAACCACCCGTTCCTCGTTTACCCCTTTTAATGATTCCCCTGTAAAATTCGTGATATAAATGTGATGTATTTAGCCTGATGATGAATCACTGAAAACGAGCTTGTTCGCTACACAGTATTTTTCATGATACATAAGTGCCAAGGTAACCTTCAGAAAGTTAATCGATTTTTCAACAGTATTCAATGGTTAGAGGAAATAGTAAATATTAATCGATTTTTTCAATCTTTCATCATCTCACTGACATCATATTACTTTTGCCAAAAGTAAAGAGATACTTGAAGGCCATAAAGTAGTAGATAATTGTTGATCAAAGTTAGTTGATCATGAAAAAAACAATGAGTTGAACAGCAATGGTGGTGGTTTGTAATTTTATGAAATAACCCCTGCTTCTGTGATTCCGCGGCTGTTCCACGCTATGTAGCAGCATTCAGTACTCCCATCGGCAATCCATCTCACTTCCCATACTCGAAGTTTGTCTCTCGTCTACGAGCTTCGGAGGCAAGTGTGGCAACCACGATGTCATTAGTCTCAAATCAAATGATACTTGTGGCTCCATTTTAACTGGAAACCTTGATAGCATATTAGTAGACTGGAATCAACAGGAGACGCATTCTTTTCGGGGTGATCAGACGACCTGAGCACTATTAACTAATCAAATCGACTGGACGTTTAGTCTTGAGTATTTGATGATATTTGGTGTTGAATTAATGATGCAATCGTCAACAAGAGTTCTTCCTTCAGCAGTGGATCGGTGTTCGAAACCCGGTTGTTGTAAAATTTGTACAACGAGTGAGCTCTAACAAGAACGAAACATGTAGTGACAGCAATTTCGACGACCCGAAGTTCGCGAAATTTCTGTATAGTCAGAGCTACCTTTGCGGTTTCACCAAACCCCTTTACGTTACTTTTTGAATAAAGATTTTCTACTAGCCGTTAACAACATTGAAGATCGTACAACCTCATTCCATACCTTAGCTCTCAGCTTATTTAAGCCATATTCTGTTCCGTTCTTTGTGAATCGAAATGGTCTTCAACCTTTCAAAAACCTCTCTTAAAATCTCGTGGTCAATGGGTTTTTCATCGAAACATGATTTCTTGGTTAACTGTAGTGTAGTCATGCTAAAGGCTCTCTCTCACATTCACTTCCCCAACACGTTAACCGTGTTCTTAGAAGTTTGTTTTGTTATCTGCTAGGTGAATAATCAACTAAAATCTGCTTCTAGAATTAGCCTTCTTTTTGCTTTTTCACATCCGATTCGTAATATCTTAGGGGTCAGAAATTTAGAAGTGAGAATAGCTAACCTAGTGGAAAAAAAGGATCGCGAAAAGCTCGAATCTACCGCCCTTGTGCGAGAGGGGTTGGCTGAAACATTTATCGGTATGCGAAAGCAGTGAACTAGTCTGATTGATGTTTACAGGAAATGATGAGTCGTGGAACTACCTAGTCAGTACACACAGCGCCCTTGTTAATATCTAAGAAAACTGAACGCATCTCATGTTTGACGCCTATAGCTGATGATTCCCATTAATATGAAGTGACAGTAATTTAAGAGAAAGCCTCATAGTCTTGATCACCTTCTCCCAAAAGTTCCTAACTGTCTCCTGTCAACACCACCAGCAGACGTGATTTCACAGTTTTCGAGAGTACATTTAGGATATTATTGCATTTCACTAAATCTTCGGCCACGACTAGGTTTTCATATCTGAAGGTCGTTTTCACTTCACCTACTTGAAACAACTTCTCAGCTCGACTGTTCCCGAAATAACTGTGAGTTCCGGCCTCTGATGGTTAGATTGCTTCTGCCCGGCTCTGAACAGTCCGGGTATACCACATCAGCATGCGAACTGAAATATCTCGTGACATAGAAGCCTAATAACTCGCATAGGCAGTATGTGCCATTTCACTTTCGACAATGAACAACGACTGACCAATCACCTGGTGCTCAGAATGAGAGTAGTCTCTTTACACCTATCTTTCTTCTGCAGACATTGTGATTTGCGAGTCAATTAGATTAAAGTTCATCATTCACGCCTTATTCACTTTAAATACTCGGTAATGTTCTGCAATTCTGTGAAGAAGTATAAGCCGTAACGAACAGTACTCATCTGTTAGGTTATAAACAAAAGCAATAGCCAAAAAGTGAACGACAAAAACACTCACTGCCGTATTCGGGTGATCCACCAGCGGATTGGAATTTCCATTGTCCATAGATCTGTGTCTCACTCATACTCAACGGTTCTGTCTTATATTTTTCGCAAACGAGTGGTTTCATATTTGTGTGACACACAGTCAAGTATACAAAATGTTGGACCAGATCTTCGGTCGTCATCCTGGTTTTGTAAACAAGAGCAGAGAATTGTGAATAGTTAATTCCATTATGCTACTCATAAGTATTATAGAAGGTTATGTATAACTTGTGGTAAAACTAATATCGCACTGAAAACAACAAAACTACTTTCGAACTCCTTCCAATAAAACGCATTTGGTAAAGTATATGTAAACTGAAAACGCCGCGTTACGTTCACTTAGTCAAAGATGAATGTAGGAAGACCAAATTACCTCAGTACTACTTAGAAAATGGTCCATTAATTGTTGAGTAATATCCTGGCTAAGCCACAACGAGTTAAAACCAAAGGAGTTAACGGGTTTTTCAACATTTCGACCCTCTCGCAGAGCCTTCACTAAGATATCTAAATCAGTAAATTGTCTACATTAATTTGCTGTCATGATTGCAAGTTTTCTTATGAATGATTCAGATGGATTGTGCTCGTAAAATAGTAAATCTGACCCCAATACCACATTATCGAAGCTTCTGCACCATCCATATAGTTTGGAGTTCATGGACATGCAGTCGGGAAACTTGGGATGGCTAGTCCACGGAATAAATCTATTGGCTCAGGACGATCACAAACTGAAAGGATGGAAACATACCTCAAGTGAGTGGAACCTGATAGAATAATACCGGAATGTCGATGTATTTGATCAAACATACTTTTTTTAAACAAAAGTCTCACTAGAGTTACACCTTTTATTTAATATCACCAGGATGTCCATAAGAAATTATTCTCCTAATAAACCTTGTTGAATAAATTATAAGCCTACCATAATCAAAAAGATTATTCAGGAATCATTGCCACAGTTGCAGTAAAAGCTCAAATTTATCCGATCAAGATCCCGCACAACTTAATCATTCCTCGCAAGCTGCTCGTGGGTTGTCAGTGATTAAACGTTCTAGAATGGAACTGATTTTATGAACGCAAGGTACTGAGGTTGAAGTTGTTTAGAGTTTTCCTTAAGGTTACGAACATCACCTGAATGAACAAGTCAGTGAGATGAAAATAAGTCGGCTTGAGCAGGGCAGGAACCAATGTAATTTTTTATTACAAATAGATACAGGTAACATCCACCAGGCAGCAATGAGACAGTTTCTGAGTTCAATAACGTTTTTAACTGGCTGCAAAACCTTTACGGCCAGGATGAGAAATAGGCTTAAATGCTCAAGACCATCTGGGTTCAGAATGACTGCAAATGACTGTATTTTATCTTGTAGTAGTAAAGTCACTATCGAAACAGCTGACCCTTCTTCGGAGATTATTCGACCAGAATGAAATGGCTATCAGTTGATGGTCACCGAAAGCTCTTTAGGTCAAATTAAAAACGTCATATTCATTAGCTTGAACCCTTTGGTCTTAGATAACACGTAAACCCGTAGAGTGTTCTATGTAATATTTACTTATCTCACCATTCTGTCTTTTAAAACTTGGATGTCTTTGGGAGCAACTGCATGATTCAAAACATGCTTCAGCGTTGGATGAGTTTACACTGTTTTTGCATATGTGCATAGAAGGCATCCACGAATTTGAAGTCGTGACCATATTCAGTGGCATCTGTTGGTTGGTACAGTTACATAAGATAGGCGATTATCAGATTACAAAAAGGGCGCAACACAGAGACTTTGGTAGGCCAACTCTTTTACGTAGCAGTGTAGATCGTGAGCCACACGAAGACGTAGTCCTGCATCGGACCACTGGTAGTGGTGCGTTCTGACGGACGTGAACCCAAGCATAGGGTGCACGAATTAATTGTAGACATCATAAGCCTGGATGGCCTGATCGTGTGGTCTTACAATAAATGTTGCTAATAGCGCCCCGACCGTCTCGGACGAACACGTCTTCAACGTACCTCAACTAATTTGTATAGGGGAAGACTGTGAGTGCAATAGCTGCATGTCAGTTTACTCGAGCTCATATCTTTCTCGTTCATATAAACGAACGATTTTGGATCTTTGATAAAATATTCCCTTTTCTTCCGATAACATGCTGCTATTTCTATTATTTACTTGTCTGTGTAATTTTTGATGAAGATTTTTAGTTGTGTCCGGTTATACTGATTGACTAGCACGAACAACACGGAATTCTGCACGTTTTCTTTAGTTATCGTCAAACCTGTAGTTTCTTGTTGCCTACATTCCTAAATAATACCTCGCTAGTTTGTTTTCCCGAAAGAGACAAAAGATGTTCATCTTCCCTCTGACTATCTAGCTTTGGCCAGCTATTACAAAAGTCTGCAGATGTAAGCATTCCGGTATTTAGCTCTTGGGTTTACGTTGAGTATGGCATTTATGAGTAAAACCACAAATGATAGCGACACACGTGCGCACGCATCAGTTGACTCCAATCATGATTAGGGTTTATTCATAACATTCGGATGCCTCGAAATTAATGTAGTTCATTTCAGTTTGTCGAGTTAAGTGATGCACAAGGGCTCAGGATTGTAGCGACGAGAAGATACAAAATGTCAACTGTAAAATCAACAATCCTTGACCACACCCACCGTTGTCTGCAGTCACTTTATAGACCCTGTCTCCCATCACGAGTTATTTCCATACGCCTGCGTCAGCAAAATTTGATCGACCGTGGAACTTGTTTTTTATAGTTTATTATCAAACAGCGTGCAAACATATACCAATTTTTACATAATTAATTATTTACGCAATTGATCTTTTATATATCAACCGCCATTTATGCAGTTCCGATGATAATGTTCTCCATCTAACGTTCGTTTGTTTTCGAACATCGTCGATGTTGAAGTTTGACAGTACTTACAACAAACCCATCATTACCGTCGACTAATGCAACACTGTTCCAAAAATCAGTTATGTAATAAACAACACTAGAACCTATGGTTAAGCACAAATAATATCGTCCTAAATTATGTTCCGATTATTTACACCTGGTGACTCTTAACTAGGAAGAAACTGGTTCTTGAGCGATGGTCCGAAAGCTTGACCTCGAAATTTCCAGATAAATAGTAAGGAATTCGAAGCAGTAATAAACGGTTGTTTCATGAAAAGAGGGACAAGAATACACACGACAGTGACCTTTTTGAAAACTGACTAACTGATAGCCCATATGACAGCATATCTGCAATCAACTGTCAGTTCTGTTTCACTTCTACAAGTTTGTTCAGGTTCCACGGCATCTGTGATCATTTTATCGATTTAACTCACCTTCTTGAGACTGGTGAATTCGTTTTAAGAACAATGCATTCAAAATATGTCATAAAAACTACCACTGGTTAACTGAAGCAATGCACCCGAATTGCTAAAGATTCTTTAACTTTTATGTACATACATTACCTCCGAGAAAGTCACGCACCGAGAAAAATTGATTTTATCTTAGTATGTGTACTTTGTTGATCAATAATGTAACCTGCTAGGATAGATTATTGTTTTATTTAAAGTCACACAACTATAACTGCACTGACGCCAAGTGCTTAACCCCCATCTCATCACATCCAGAGTGCGTGACCACATTGGCCGTGATCATATACTGGCTTCTTTAACTAAAATGTAAATCAATCAACCTGAAAAGCTACGGTGACTTAGGTGATCAGCGCGGCTATTTTGAAGAAACTGTTTGGTAATGATCATTAATTACTATAATCCAAATGTTTTATTTATCATTTTCATGTGAGAGGCAAAAGTTATCCTTCTGTAGTCCTTCAGCGTCAACCTACCCAGAATGAGGTTACTACGAAACTAACTTAAAAACGTAAAACGTTATTGTCTCCGATTATATCTGAAAAACGCAAAGATCGGCATGTAAGATGAGTGTTTAAGCACCATTTCGTTCACTTTTTGACGTATGGGAGCCTGCGGGCAACATCTTCAAAATGATCAGTAATCAGCAGGTCATGTGATCGAAAATAACGATAATAGATATGGAAGTAAGCGTAAGGTGGAGACCGTATTGATCAGCAATCATGTGACCTCTAAACATCATGGCTTCAACCGTGTTTTCCCACCTGTCTGTTCTGTACGCACGATTCTGTGTACACCTGTTATAGACAGCCTGATAAGAACTCAGTGTCATTTCTTTCATGCGTGCAACTAACTGCATGTAGCGAATGCCTGCCATTTTCCTAACGACTCATTTATCACTCCATTCTTTAAGGTCGTCTAACTCGGATCTTTTCGAGCATTGTTTGACGCACTCCAAGGTTCTACACACTGTTTGGCGCGTTTTTTGGGTAATGCCGAGTGGGTTGTAGCCCATCTCGTGCTTCTTTTTTCTTCTCTTGGTTGCTTCCGTTGGTCTCAAACTAGGCTAGAAATTACTACTTGTCATATTTCCAAACATTATCGGGAATACGCGGTTTGTTTCCGAACCCAACCGCATTCTTTTAATTTGATGCCTGCTGGGACTACGTTTCGACTGTTCTTCAGGAAAGGCGTTTTAAGTTGTTAGTGGATAGGGGACAACCGCATATCCACTTGTGCACTACAAGACAGAATGTCTACTGGTGTGAAGTTTTGCCCCTCCGAAGTTTTTGTTTCACGAACCTAAATCGACGTTTGGCTAATGTGAAGTGAATTGCGTTGAAAAAATTAGCAAATCCACAATCAGGCATCAAATGCCTCATACAGGGAATGTGTTCAGGAATGGTTAACCCTGTCGCCATAACGTGTCCGCCGATGCTTTCATAACCCGTCAAATTTCTGAGGTCAACAGTGAAGAATCACACATAAAACACAAAAATCTTCCTAATGTGGCACTAATCCAGTGTGATTCTAACTTGCTTGATGAATCGATGGAATTTTATAATCGCAACATACAGCTGGGCTTCACTTCAACGACGTGTTGACGCCTGATGAAAAAGGTTTGTTTCTCTATATATTACTTTCTGTGGAACCAGTCATGTTTATCACACGATCAACAATAGTTGAAGCAGTTTTGCCTCTGTATGAATCCGAATAAGACCGTAACTGTTAGATAAGGTTTATGCCCAAGCAATAGTTATTCTGGTCTCGTCAGTTATATACATGAAATAATAAACGAATATTGAGTAAGTCAGGTGATTCAGCGGTGTGTAACTTATCCATCCGGTTTATCTCACTTATTCCATCGAGAAGGCAGATGCGTCTCCATCAACTTGTTGGATTCCTACCATCACTGAATGCACTTAATGTCTTTCGTACAACCCACCCTGTCTGACCCAGAATTTATTTGACTCAGGCTTCTGAAATACTTTGGCCCACACCATTCCTTGAACGGACCAAAAAATAGTGCCCAAATGAAATCTTCTGTCCAACGTGTCACTGCCCTTTCAACTTAATAAGATCACGTGACTTATTTCCTCCCCTCCCTAAGATGATTTGTCATTGGCATATCTAAACGTTTGAAACACTGCGTTCCCTTGATCCAGTTCACCAGTAACGATAGAAGACATACGTCGCGAGATGTTAACATTTCGTTTACTCTCTTCAGTCACGAACGTAAAACATTGGAATATATAGGACATGCGGATGGCAACAACAATGGAAACAATCAACGATTGGGTTTACACAAACGTGTGTATAATGCAACAAACTGCCCTTTTATGGTCGCACCCTACCTACTGGATGGTCATAGGATGTTAGCGATCATGACGGCCGCAATTTTCCTGAAATTAATCGGTTTGAGTGTTCTCGTCCAAGCGACTGTTCCTCTGTGACCAGATTTCCTCTTGTTTACATTCATTTGGGAACGGTTTCCTAAGTGAGATCAAAACTGGAAACCATAGTGTGAGAAGCTAAAATCCAATGGGTTTATTCAGCCGAAACAAAAGATTATACCACCTCGTCTTAACCTATAATCATGGCGCAGCTACTGTGTTAGATACGGATTACACTTCTTTATGCAAACTAGGCTCGTTCTAACCTCGTTCCGTATATTTCGACCTGATGAGCATAGGCAAAGACGAAAGTGATCACAGAGATCTTCAGTTTGAACACAAGCATCAGAAGTCAAAGGAATAATCTGGTCAATCTTATGACTATAAGCCCTTAAAGACGAGAGTGGTCACAAAAACATTTTTTTGGTTGTTACTCTGAGGGTTTTTAAATGTACATTCAAACTTTGTAATTCAAAACGAAACGGCTCTCATAAGTGTTATCTTTACAAAAGAAACTATCCTTTGCTGTCCAGGATTTCTCAGACAGTTTTATGCACTTTTCATCAAGTGAATCTTCTTATTATTCAACATCGTTTCCTGCAAGCAGTTGAACGAGATCAGTACTGCGGTGTTAAACGAAATAGTAACACACTTGAGAACAGACACTTCAATTCGGTCGCACACGCACACATACGTTAAACTGACCGGCCACTCAAATAGTTAATCTGTGATCATATTGACGCTACTAACAGACTGTTTGTTTTTTAGGTAACCTGCACGGTTTGAGGACACGAATCGTTTGTTTTTATTGAATACGGATGGTCTATTAACATAGGTGAACTGGAGTTACGTAACGTTTGGCTGTGACGTCCGATTTTTTTCGTGTTATTTGTCAGTCATTCAAATTTACTTACCAAAATTCTTTCTCCGATTGACTAAATAGTTCAAGTTGCGAACGATCTTTTTTGCTAAGCTCTCTGGAGTCCAATGAACCCACGCCCCATGCACCAGTCCAGCCCGGAGCATTGCCGTAGAAATCACAAAACTTGACCAGACAAACTTTTCGGCCTTCACATCGTACCTGTGATAAAGAGTGGAAATTCAGCAGATTTAAATAATTATTGAGACATAACTGTCGTAAAATGATGACTACGTTTTGAGTGACCTCTCATGTTCAATTTGGGTGACTCGAATTTATTGCATAAAACAGGGATGTTTTAAAAACGTTATACATGCAAGTTCTCGCCAAAAAGTGATCCTCATCTTGGAATCCAAAGGACCGTTGGAATAACCTTGCCGACGCTTTCTCTTAAAAGCAAACGTTTGATCACGATAGCATCGTATTCTACTGGATTTTTTAAAGTTTCTCTAATATGGTGCATGACAATTTGACTTTCATTTAAAAAGTTTTCCGCCGTCCGACACACACAGGATATCCCATCAATAAGCGGGGACGATTGGATGTATGTGCCATCACCAAAGGAAGTTGTGAACCAAATTGGCAGCTTGTACTCCTAGTTCAAAACAATAAGTTAGGATGTATGCCCAAAAGAGTTATTTTTCTACTGCAGAACCTTTTCGATATTCCCGAAATATTACTAGAATGGATACACATCTAATGAATTGCATGCGTTATCAAGAACATTAACGGTTTACCTAGCTGTGTGGCTTTCAAAGGAGCCATTTTCAATGTATGAATGAATGAAAAGCTTAATTAAAACCTAATGTTGGAAATCATTTTAGTCAACTACCATGTCCAACGTTTGTTCTAATGGCGATTCCAACTGATTTGTATCTTTATTCCAGATCAGCTGTCATAACTACAATCCATTGCAAATATCTTGATTTGTACACATATGCCTACGTAGAACACACGCGTAACACACCGCCAGGTTTGAAGACTGCTAGCAATCCAGGCTGCTCTCTGGGTCTGATTCAACCATCGTTTAGAAGCACACAATCCAATCGCTACTCCTATGACGATCCAACTATACTATATTCAACAGCTACGGTCTCATTAGCTACACACTGGATACGAAGCAGTAGTCCATGCCATCCGGGGATGAAAAAAGCAGAAAATCCCGTAAAACACGGTTGGTAAGAAGAGCTTGCAAACCTCAAAATCTGTTAGTAATATCAGGTTGCTAAGCTCTCAGAGGGTAGAATGTGAACATGATTGATCGTTTGAAGCGCGGACAGTTGTGATTAAACAAGCACATGAGCAGTTTGCTGGCGCACACACTGTTTATTAAACTCTTCAATAATGATCCACACCGGCTTACAAACACGAGTTCCATAGTCCAGAAAATCGAGTTAATTGGCCGTCTTAGTTACATTGTTAGTACGTTCAGGAAGTTTTTAAGGTCCTTTATTCAGTCACCACTCTTCTTACACCGATGGTTCATCAAACCTAGTGAACTCGTGTACATTTCATTTGCTTGTAAAACGCAACTTTGGTTTCGATGAAGACTAGTCAACGTGATTCATGCGTAGAGCAATAAGCTACGCTCGGATGGAGGTGTTAATTCCCTGAATTATTGCTCACCAACAGAGAATCTTTACAAAATACATATCAGTCAAAAGTGAACATAATGAAAACGAGTTATGGTTTCAGAGTATTTATATGTAACAGACGGATTGCCTTGTATGTTCGACGAAATACCATCTTGGCCTTATAGCAAATAATCATAATTGTGTCCTTTAATGTCAGTGCTTGTTGTGTCAATAGATTGCACTCTGAACTACGTTTCTGTTTTACGCTTCGATGAAGTAGTGATTTTACTTAGTATACTCTATAGGCATGATTCGAGTGTTGTTTTCAGGTCCTCAGTGAGTTTGTTGATAAAGTGATTGAAAAGTCAAGAATGCTACACTATGAGTCATCTTTTACATTAGGGCCGTACGCTAAAGTTGCTCCGTTCAATTAGTAAATGCTCCCAGACCATACAACGTTTACACATAAAGCTGATTTTGTTACCCAAAGCCTTACATCATTAAGAGATAACAGGGAAATGTGCAATTGTGGCAGTGCTTATTAATTTATGTTTCAAAAAAGGACAGCCGTATCTCCATGGTTTCTTAGTTACCTGTTTTTTTTATATTTGTTTATTCTTGATTACTTGCTTCTGGGTGTAACGTGAGCATTGTTTTGACCTGTACACAGACGGTCACACAGTATGCTTTCATTACCTGCCTCTATGAACTATTAACTGTCGAGAACTCACTTTCTTACGATTAGTTCATCGGATTTCGTTAGCAAGCATCCATGTTTGGCAATAACCTTTTGAGACTATTCACTGCTAACAAACTAATCTCAAACTCCTTGAGGCTTTTCCGCGTTGTAATTGATCCGGTTGATTGAAATTGTGTTTACTTAAAGTTCAACTCGTTTAGATTCATCTGAATGTAATGTAAATATGATTCATATTGGTTTACTTACGTGAATTATTTTGGTAATGTTGTATAGGTGAGAATCCACTAGTCCATGACTTGAAACTGTTCGGACTTTCTCGTTCTCATTTTAAAAAATTTAAAAAATGATTGTTTTAGAAAATATCTCTGAATTCATGATGTTCACAAGTATGTCACAATTGATTTGCCTTAGAAAATCGTATGTGCATTCTGTAAATGATTATAAGATAGTTAAAAATCCCCAGAGTAGTCATCAGAAAACAACAGTGTAGCGAACAAGCTCGTTTTCAGCTATTCATCATCAGGCTAACTACATAACAAAACAAGTAGCTAGTTTGAGTGAGGTCAGACACTTCATCGGCATACACGGATACAACGTTTTGGTATGATTACGTCATTACTATGACGCCAGTGGAACCAAGGCGGTTTGATCGGTAGTGTGTGTGGTTGGCCACGGCAACTTCAACGCCTGAACAAAGCGCTTTTGTGCGCACAAAGGTGGATTTCTTAATCGAATTTCAATCTCTTCGGCTGTGGCTAAAATTCGGCATCTGACAGCTTTTGAGTGACTGCCATTAACTCGGTAAGTCGGACGGAAATAGCAGTCCAGGATGACAGTATGATGTGTATCAATGAGGTTTGAAACAATCACGCTCGTAATTGTCTTGGTGACTCCGCTGCTGATTCAGGCTGGATGGTGCTCACGGATGCTTACGTAATCGTACCAAAACGTTGTTTCCGTGTATGCCGATGACGTGTCTGACCTCACTCAAACTAGCTACTTTTTTTGTCCGTTTCGCCCTGACAACTCTGTTTCATATAAATTGTTATGTGATCATAAGATAAATGTTTATGGGAAACAGAAAATAGGCCAGTTATCGAAACTTTGAGCTGAAACGCCTTTTGAATAAAGATTAATTTCAAATTGAACATCACTCACAACTGATCGCAGCTGTCGCATTCCCATAGACTTTCCAGTTGGCCCCTTTCGAAAAGAAGCACTAGACTCGAGTTTCGCTCTCATTAGAGCTCGTCAGTGGTTCAAGTCCCGGCAGTGGCGATGATATGCACTACTGACGAGCGCTAATGAGAGCGAAACTCGAGTCTAGTGCTTCTTTTAGAAAGGGGCCAACTGGAATGTCTATGGGAATGCGACAGCTGCGATCAGTTGTGAGTGATGTTCAATTTGAAATTAACCAAATCCCCGACTACTCATCAAAGATTAATTTGTCCAGACCGTTGTCTAGTCAATTTGTTAAACGGTATTGCAAAAATGAATTTAAGTCAAATTGCCAAACTGTGATGATAATTAAATGCTTCTCCGAATTGATCTTTTTGATAAGAATTATCGACCAAAAACCAGAGATCTACCGGTAAGCTAATTCGTGATCTATGTATCGAAGAAATGGGTAGTAGAATCTTTTTGAAAAGCATTTCACTATTAAACTGCAATGTGATATACCTTAGGACCCTATACTCAAATGGATCGATATGGGTTTAGATTGTTACACACTAAACGGCAATAAGAAACGGTTTCAGCATAGGCGTTTGGATGAAATTTTTTCCTGATTTCTTCCAATCAAACGTCTAGATGTGGATTCCAGGCTCACTGGGCGGTTGCACCGAATCACCAAGTGCATTCGGACAGAAATGTGTGCTTAAAAACATGCATCTATGAGGGGAGCCTTGTGATAACATTACGAATGACCTTATGGCAGATAAGACGGTAACCTTCCATCTGACTTCTAATCACAACCAACCAACTAGCGTTGCTTATATCCGAACAAATCAATTAGAATATAATCAACGACATACGCTGGAAGTCTCTTTGTTAAAATGGAATATTTTCTGGTCGTTTTTGGCTGCTGATTGATTGACAAATCGAAGTATACGGACAGAACATGGATATGTATCATGATCAATTTGCACCATGAGCTGCAAAAACCAAATGTGTACGCTTGACACAATACATTAATCCGTCTCTATGGGATGTGAACGCGACAATGTGCCCTCATGTTTTACCAGTCATTATAGGCTTGTGTCGTGAATATCCTCGATTACGCGGGCTTTAGAGCAACTGAAGATACCAAGTATCAAAATGGCAGATATGCTGAAAGATGTATACCAGATTTTCGCTCACCGCATTTAACCAGAACGGCAATAGACTGGTTAAGATGGGAATTTTTTCAGGCAAGTAGTAATATTATTATACTGACACCAAAATTGTTAATGTGTATTGTGACAAGTGTACCCCTAAATTCAACTTGTAATAAAAGTAACTCACAATATATAAATACTCAACATACAACGCAAGAGCCTTTCCATCCTTCATGGACTATGTTAATTGATTAATACTAAAACCCACCTATCTATTACTAAGTATTCAGTCGTGAAACCTCTCAATGGTAATGAAAATAAAGACATGAGGTCGAACATATGTCTTCGCTAATTCATCTTCAGGCCGGTAGAGTTATATGAGGAACTAATAGAGTTAGATCGAGATATCGATCAGATTTATTACAGAGAAACTGTGTCACTGGTCAGTCAGTTGACGATGGCTTGATTGATCGGTTACGTCACACTTGTCCATTGGTTTGACCACGCAAATTGGTCATCGATCCGATGAATTTGTGGCCATGGTAGGTGCAGCGCCTGAACAGACCGTTTTTGATGACCTAATACCGGGCCAAGCAGCCTGATTCCAATAGCTTTGTCAGTACAAAGTGCTCTAATTCGGACCGCTTTTGATGTGTTGCCTCGCACGTGATATACCATTTTGAAGACTTTATCAGTTTTCACCTGGTGTCTGCTATCAATCAGATGAGCGAGGATAACACTTTTGATCGGTCGTGATCCCACGCGCCGCAGCCACCGTAGATGATTTTCTCGGATTCGTTTCGAAAGTTGTCTTGACGTTAGACCAGCATACTCTGCTGCACAAGAACAACTGAATGAGTAGATACATATAGATGAGGTCAGGATTGTCAGTCATTCTCAACTTTATTCTGCTGTGGCGTCTAGACAGATTTTTTATTTGTAACCTTCCTTCGGACGCGAGGTAAATCAGTTTTCTTCGACTTACGTCTGAACGAATGTGTTTCAGTGACGCTTCCTTAAATTTTCTAAAATAATGTCATTATCTGACAACTGGTCGTTGTTTGACAAGTCTGTCAGCACCACGAATGTGTCAATGTAAATTTCGCAGTGTGCAGGACTGATTGAGTGGCAAGGCACGACCTTACGAGCGTAGGACAGAACTGTTTTGTAGTTGTGACACTGCGGTCTTCCGAGTAAGGAAGAGGGGATTGGAAAAGGTACCTTCAGAGCAAAGAGCACTCCGAGCGTTCAATGGCTCGCTGTGACCACTGGTGTACTATTCAGTACTGTTGAAAAACACCAACTATCATCTAAAAGCTTGACATAACTTCAGATGCATTCACTGCGCGCAGCAATGCTCAGAATCAGACATCAATGTCTTATTAAATGCGTTCTTAGACTAGACAAGTTCGTACTGTCAGAGGAGTCAGATTGTTGAGTCACTGGTTTCGGGTAGGGTCCTTCAGAAAATCTTGGTCCTGTTGCCTTGCGGGTCAGGTTTCAGAGTCAAGGACCTGAGGTTAGGTCGCCCAAGTCAAACCAATCGCTGATTAGACAGCTGGCCAGTATACGAAGCTATCGTTCATCCCGGTGATAATATTTCACTTTCATCCATCCCTCTACTTTACATTCAGGATTTTTACATTCCGTGTGCCCTCGGATGACCACTGTTTTCAAAACCTATGACAACTGGTAAAAATTGACGTTTTCAATGTCCGCACTGTCCGATAAGTCGATCGGCAAACCGTTGTGACAAGGATGCTCTCAACTCTTGAGTCTGATATGTTTTGCGCGTCGGAGACTCGAGTCCACGATTCTAACACAGTTACTCAATTGAGCTCACCTCCACATGACTGTCAATCCAAGCGCTTCTTTTTCAGGCGCTTTGTTGAGGTCAAAACTGAATCTGGTGAACAAGTTGCGGCCAGAGTCGTACTCAGTTATACAATAGAATGACGTTTGTCCCACTGAATTCCAGTAACCAGTCGTCTGTGCGCCGTATTACTCAACACATCGGTTAAAGCCTGTCAGCGCAAATCAGGAAGGCGTTGCGTAATCATTACATTGACGTAGACTCCAACATTTAGTTATTCGGACGCTACCAAAAGTGCGTTCTACGACGCCCGCCTCGACCTTCTGAAGCAAACCAAACATTCTGACATCATCATACTAGCCGGCGATTGTAACGCTCAGCTTGGTCGTCTTTCTCCAAAGTAGAAGTGGCTGAGATTCTTGTTTGGTGTCTGGACTCGACGCACTGATAATGGCGGAAGACTGCTGCAGCTGTGCTCATCCCACAGTCTCCACATTATGAGCACCGCAGTTCAACACTGGAAGAGCCATGTGTTTCATTGGGACCTCCTTGCATCTCTCAGCCATGGACACAACTTGATCACATAGCAGTCAGTTACAGGTGGTGGGAATGTTGAAGGGTGTCGTGCATTTTGGAGTAACCATACATACTCGGGTCATGTTTTTGTGTGTATCGTGTTGTTTTGTCATCTGCCCTGGGGACGTACACTCGTAACTGGCAGTCGAATGAGAAGAGTACAAAGAACGCTTATCAGGAGGCACTGGTGAACAAAATGCCCAGTTAGAGTAAGGTAAGAGAACCCTAGCGAATACTGGAAACACCTCGCAGCAGGTACGAAAGTACACTGTGTAAAAGTGTGTTCCGAAGCAGTTGTTCACTTGCGACAGAAGTGGATTTCTGTCACATCGATAAACCTCACGAACAGACGTCACTTGACTCCACCTGACTATGAGTACGGTGACGATCGTCGAGAATTTAAATGCAAACTTGCTGAAAGTTTACACAAAGACTGCGATTATCACTTTTTCGAGCAGTCGAAAGAGATGGAACGAGTCTTTTCATTTGAGAAGAGCAGGAAGTTTTTTCCCCTGATCCGCGGTTGTACTGGCCGTCGAGCAGGTGTAAGTGAGACCATATGTGAAAAATGCTCTCGTGGTGAAAGAGCCAATAGCTGGAGACGATAAGGAGAATGACGGCTAAGCAACTTCACTTGTTCGACAAATATCGTTCAGATTGCTGTAATTTTGAACCTCTTCCTGACATTGAGATGAATAACATGCAGTTTGTGAATAACATCCTCTTACTCAGCTCCTCTACCGAAGCCATGCACAACATGCTGAACAAATTGAGTGACCAAGTCTGGTTTGAATAGGATGCGCTTCGTATCTTCAAAACGTAATATGTTGCACTCTTATCTTTTTAGCTGCAAAAAATCCACTTGAGACTGTAGACAGTTTCACATATTTGAGTAGCACTATCTCGTCCTATTGCAATATTGCTGGTGAGATATCAGACAGGATTTCAAAGGCAAGATTTGCTTTTGGCAAACTGCACCATATGTGGTATCAAAATACGCACGGTTGTCGTCAAAAGAAAAGGTATATACCACTTGTGTGTGCTCTGTTTTGTTCTATGGTTTGGAAACGTGACCTGTTCGCAACGAATATGTCAATCGACCTGCTGTGTTTAACCACCACTTCTCCCCCCCCCACTAGCCCACATCAACTGAGCAATTTGACCGTTTGCCGGCGCGTATTCCGGATGCGCGATTGGTTAGCCAGTTAATCACACTGCAGAGTCTGTGATGGTTGTGTCACGTACTAGCAGAGCGTATTACATACTACGACCATTAATGATTGGGTACCTCAGTGGGCTATAAAGTAACAACATGATCACGGAATATGAAGACCCCGACTGCTCCATTGAGCAAAGTAGGTAAGTATCGCCTGCTTGGCCGGGGTCTTCGTGATCACTCAAATCGCTGGTTAGAAACGCTATCCGAGATGACAGTGTGCCGTAGTCAATGGCGTACCTTCATTTGTACCGCTTCTAGTTCTTCCGCTTTGTCTTCTCTCGTTAATTTTTTACCACTTTAGAAGCGTCTTCTACTAGAATATAGGGCGTCACTGTTGCGGTGAGCAGCGGCCTGAGCTACAGTATCTTCTTATCAGGTTCAAGACTGTTGTGATGACGATGATTGGGAATGATCCTACATGTTGTTACGGCACGTATGTCGTACACATTCATATGTGAAGCACATGTCTAACTGTACCCATAACCCGAATCGTAGGAGAGACATGGGCAAACATCACTGTGTTCGGTTCACGTGTGACTTGCACAGTCCGCTCTCTGGATTAAGCGTGAAGGCGGCGCGGGTATGTGTGTGTTTATAGATCAACCTTCGTCCAACCAGAACACGGTTGAAACTGTCAACGAAGCTAGCGGCAACATGTGACGTATACGTACAGATACATATTTCTTTAAAACACTTGTATGATTATGTCACCTTTGCGATCAAATGCCCTCTTCTCCTTCATTGTTTAAATTTAGATTCATTCCGTTGAGTGCCAAATTTATCTGCACAATGTTTAAATAACGTGTTTCGTTTTTGCATGTCTGGGAAAACACTGAATTACCATCTGGCCTTGACAACGAATTCGTTGGTAGTCGGAACGATTAATCGTTTCCATAGTATTCTATTCTTGTAAGACCCTACTGTTACCAGATCTATTGGATTCAGAAGTGTAATTTTCATACTTCTGAGTGAATAAGGCAATAATGACTTGCTCGGACTCCAAGGCTAAGTGATTAAAGGCAGTCGAGTTCTAGTTTACTTTATAATATAAAGCTGAACATTACGGAATTATAAAAATCTTTACTTACCAACATGTCACACGTGATCAGTGAACCTTCTCTTAAGTATCGCATTAGCATGTGTTGCAAGTTGTTTGATTCCATCAACCAACTGATGGGGATTGTAGTGCACAGTCTTCCTGTCAAGGCTGACAGAGATTCATCCACTGAGCGGCCTTCCAAGTTTCCATAGCCTCTGTTCAATCTTCGTACAAACGCGAGCAGAAATGAACAAATAATGCCAAACAATAGACATTATTAAGTGCCTGCGCATCAAAAACTTATGCCTCGTTGTTATAAAATTGGTAGCACTTGACTAGTTCTTGTGGAAAATCCATTTATGACAATTTATGTTCAGACAGTCAGTCATGAAAGTGATTTCCTTGTGAGAATCGCTCGACCTTGGTTGATGTAAGTTGAACATTACGCATAACTGATCATGGCTGTCGCAGCCTCGTAGACCATAGTCATCCTGTCGTGTAAGCGATCGTTAGACCTAAGTTCCATAACATCACTTCCGCTTTTCTCGATACAAGTTTAAAATGTTCCAAGGAATTCTTCAAGGTTTCAACAGCGACCGTTGTCACAGAATGTATGTCTATATCAGGTGGTGACCTGTTATAAAATGTAGACGTTTGAGCAAAGATCAACCAGTTGTCGGATTCTCGTGAACTTTCCAGTCAGTCCCTTCCGAAAAATAACCAGTGCACTCGAGTTTGGCTCATATTACATCTTGTAAGTAGTGCGGCCAACGGGTTGACCACTATGTCATAGACCTCACACAGTGCACGACAGCATCATACGTGAACGCTCACCCACGTTCATCGGTGAGCAAATTGGTTTACGTCTCACTATTTGCATAACTATATATTCGGTATACAAGCTTTAAGGTTACTGAGCGAATTTTATAGTCAGTTTTTAAACATACGCTTCGGGTTTAACAGGAATTTGTACTAAGTGAGAGTTAACAGATGGACGGTAGCTAATGGTTCAAGGATACAGGTTCTTGAGTGAATTCAGTTGAACATGCACAGGTACACTTAGAAAGATCTGCTGAATGTTGAGGAAGATGACTTACATGATATAAATTATTGAAAGGCAACAACTTTAAGGAAGCTGGAACCAGGACTATCACTATCTGTTGTATAAATTTGGTCGGAATCAAGAAAACACTATGGAAGACAATACAACCAATTGAAAGGTGCATATGCACCCAACAAAACGATGATAAAGACTATAGGTGGGTTTAACATAATGTTATACGTTAAATAACAAATGTATATATACCAATTTCAACAAAAATACTGTGGGCATGATGATGCCACGAAAATTTGTTGTCTGAATTAAAACCTATATGATTTATATACAACTGAGAAAAACAGTTTTAAACCAGCTGTTATTTGGACCAATAATCAACAAGCTCCTTGTGTTGTTTTTCTTTGGGATAGAAAGATGACACAATAGTACATTTGGATGTACTTTGCAATAAAAAGCGCGCATTAAAACCGAGCCGGCAATTTATGTGAGACCATCCTACATGATGAGAGGTATCTTTCAGCATCAAATCCTTAAGGCGAGATTATTTGTATGTTTCGGTGGAAACGAATTATTCGGGGTAAGCAGGAGGTTCACTTGAACCTAAAGAGGAAATTTAGAGGTAAACTTATCTCGAGGACCATGGAAGAAGACGTTTAATCATGTTTAGCGAGAACGAGTAAAACCGCTTAACGACAGTGCAGGAGACTGTTAGGTACTGTGTTGTTAAAGAACAAAGAACGGTAACATCAATCGTAGTTAAATGATTTGTAGTTGTCTGGAAAGCGAAAGAGTGTTGCTTTACGTTTGTTTTCAGGGATGGGCCAAAAACATGAGTAAGCAAGACAGACCGAAATGTCAGTGGTGCACCAGGACTCGACAATAAACAGATCATGCTGATCCTTGTGGTCGTTTCGCGGTAAAATTAACTTTGTGCACAGTGGGCATTACATGGACACCGTAGTATTGACAAGAGGCTTAAAAGCTCAAGCAGATGTAATAGGTGCTGACGAGCATAACTTGGATTATCAACAATTTTACGGCACTAGAAGGACAGGAAACAGTGAAACTTTGTTGCGGTCTTGTACTCACAACTGTCTG
This sequence comes from Paragonimus heterotremus, assembly GCA_013368495.1. Classification (NCBI taxonomy): domain Eukaryota; kingdom Metazoa; phylum Platyhelminthes; class Trematoda; order Plagiorchiida; family Troglotrematidae; genus Paragonimus; species Paragonimus heterotremus. The sequence continues at coordinate 17,142 of LUCH01003760.1, read as the reverse complement.
TTTCTGGCAAATGTCAATTTTCTGTGTTACACACGTCAATCACCCGCTTGGCGTTTTTCGTTACCAAGTCAAAGACCAAACAGAACGCGCGAACAGAATTTCTGTGATCAACAAGCCGGGTTTCTGTGCATTCATAGCTACACTGGTCAAATACCCAAACTCTGCCAGATGTCTGAACTGTACTGTTTATGGAAAAGGCTAACACCTATTGTTTTCAGACATCAGAGGGGCCTGTAATTCAGTTGACAGAGCTGCATTCTGGAACGGTCTATCAAAGAGACGTGTAACCAAAAAACATTTGGACGTAATGAAAGGAGTTTACTGTCAGACCTTGAACAGGGCCTTGTTTTGTAGCAGTTTTTCGCTTATGTCTAACAATTTAAATATGGTTTGACAAGGCTGCTCATCCTTTATTTCCTATTTGCAGTACAGGAGCTCCTAAAGTCAACTCAGACAGATTTTGAATATAGTGGTGTGGAAATGCTCTTAAGCGGGACGTAGAGTATGTAAACGACAATGAACTAACCTGTGAAGTTTTACAGAAGGCTCAGAAAATCCATGTGAGATTACAGACCTCAGTTTGTCTGCTTGTTATCGCATTTGAATCTTCTAAGTGTCTCCAGAAGCTTGCCAGAACCTTGTACATGTTCGTATTTATGATGACAACCAGATGGAGGTGGACTCATAGTGCACATACCTTGACAGCTGCATACACGCTGGTCTGATGAGATCACAAATCGTATAACTAAGGTCCGGATAGCGTTTGTTGTCAGTAGCATCCGTAAGACATCAGTCATTCTTTGAAGTATGGACTGTATAATGTACGACCACCAGACATGTCACATTTGAGCGGAAAATGTTCAACTAGTGACTGTTTTCTACCAATGTTGTCTTCAACACATTAGCTGGGCTTAGTGAGAACACCGTGTCGACAATGACGAAGCTTTTGGACGTATTTTCATATCGGATAGCCCATGCAAATTAGTGAACATAATACAGCCGTATCATAGGCTTTGTCGACTAGGACACATTTTACGAATGCAACTCGCCGCTTGCTGCATTGTGCATTGATTGTCAATGGTTTGTTAGGCCAGAGGTAACAACCTGTTGGCCAGCGTCTGGATTAGGTTCCGCAGCACGAAGACGTTGACACTGAAGCCTGCTTCAACAGAACACTCATATCTTCCTATCTGAGGATCAATGAAAAAGGAGTACCTCTGGTAAAATCTAACATAGCATAATATGGGAATGTAGTTGCACTCGTCTGGCGAATTGTTGTGTACACCGACACAATATACATATACATAGTTCTTTCTCCATATCTTTCTCCGTTCGTTTTTCCTCTTTTGTTTCGGCTCGATTTCCACCTTTTATTGACGATCTTGTTAAAAATAGCACATGAATACACTTTTACCTGAATCTTTCAACATCCTCCCTATATATAAAACGGAACAAATTTTGAATATACCTTCCTACGCAACTGGTTTAGTTCTAGCAGTTCTCGAACAGTCAGCAATTTTACGAGATGGAATGCGCTAAACAGACTTATCCGACAAAGTGCTCAACCCAAATTTCAGAAACCTCCTAGAATAACTGGAGGTGAGCCGGCTGGACCTAGTGTCTTCCCGGAGTTAAGAAAAATCATATTTTGTGCACAACTTCGAGTTCAACGTTATGATAAAAATCTGGGTACAGAAGAACAAGGAAGTTCCGGTAAACCGCCATAATCATTATCAAATTTCTCATAACAAATTATGATGACTTTCCAACATTTTAACCCACAAAGATTTTATTCCTCTGCATAACTGCCACATTCCTGACACGTTTGCCTGGGAATACCGTGGAGCTGTTTCATTAGCACAAAGCAAGATCTGCAATAGACGAATGACTGGGTTTCACGGCCGAACCTGAAACATATTTGCACCAAAGTTTAACTCCACAGGATCAGAATATAATACTAACCATTTATTATAACGGCGAACAAAAACGTAGGTTACTGACTACGTATTAACAGAACCCAGAATGAATCTGATTAGATTTAGACAGATCAGATTAGAGAATAGCGGTGAGACGGAGGCTATTGTATTTGTTCACCAGTTTATGATATCTCGACGTCAATCATCGGTGTCAGTAGCGGGAATCTTCTAATATCCCCAATGTGATGCATTCAGGTGTCCAAAGAACCTTCGCACCTTAAAATTCATCCTTCGAAGAGCATATGACATTTTACTGACTTTAGTTGACCAACTACGACAAAACTATAAGGCCGTTTATACGGCGTTAATCTATGTCACCAGTGACTTACTTTGCATAAGCCTTCTCCAGCAAACATGGCCACAAAACTCTGGAATCATTAGAGTGTAGGAACACACACTGGCTTTGCTGATCAACGGGCACACGGTCATCAACCAACACTTGCTTCCACGAACCGAATACCCAGAAAAATGTGCGAAACACGCCCGCATATCCCACATCGTCCGGGTCTTGTTGGTCGGGGACAACATACGTCAACAGGCGGGGGTAAATTGCTGTTGTCACCAGACCACCGATGAGATTATGACAGCCTAAAAAAGCAGTGAAATATACTGTTACTTCTAAAATTACATTAACAATGACCTAATCATGTCCGTTTAATCAGCCGTATTCTGGAACGACAAATCTGATAGAAAAAATGTAGTCGGATGTATGTGATAAGATATCGGTCGTTCTCTAAAGCACTTTAGTAATGACCCCTTACTCTGTCTGTGTAACATTACAGTGATTAACGTGAAACGGCGGTCAAAATCTGGCGAAGTAAACTTAAGGTCGTTGAAGGCAGGAACCATGTCAGTTCCGAGCACATTCAAGAAAGATACAGAATGGGATAGAGGAAATTGGCTGAGAGGTTATATACTATTTTATTTTGATGTGTAATGCAAAATACCTAATGAATGGAAGCAACAGATCGACTCAACAAAATGAATCAATATTAGAGATAATCTGCTATTATGAATTGGGGGCAGCTGCCACTTTCACGGAAGTCACACATATTAAGAGATATGTTGAATTAACCGAAGTAGAGATGAGTAGTAGGGGATTTTCGTTTTTATACAAATTGGACATCACCCACAAATGATCAAAGTTGTCACGTTCTCATTGCATTTCTAATTGGCCTATTTCGAAAAGAACCAAAAGACTTGAGGTGTGCTTTTGTTAGAGCTCGTCAGTAGTGCATATCCTTGCCATGGTCAAGATTAGAACTCCGGCCACGCTTTCATGGGGCAACAGTGTTGACCAGTGCACCATTGACCTCACATTAAGAACGACTAAATAACCATGTGTAAACTGTCAGCTACAGCTTGAAGTTTTAGTCCCGGTCATGGCAGGGATTTTTACTACTGATGAGCTTTGACAACAGGGAAACTCAGACTTGATGTTTATTTTCGAAATGCGCTGACTAGAATGTCAACAGCGGTGTATCAACCACGTTGTGAAATTTACATAACTGAAGTATACTGATCAGATTTTCGCGGTCTGATGGTTGTTCTTATGGTGTAATTTTCTCAATAACTTTTCACTGTTGATCCCAACGCACGAAGGCAAGCGCAACAACTGGAGAAATTTTGTTCAGCTCGAAACATCTTTTTACGAATAACCACAGTACTATGTTAGCATTAAAAAGTCGAAAGTTGTCCACCATGAAACTGCCCAGCTGCTCAACTTCACCACAGTCAGTACCTGCAAAAACGGAGGAGGTGACACTAGGTTAAAAACACTGGTCATCAAAACTAATTCATTCATCAGAATAAACCACGTTTGTTTTCATGTGAGTAGGAAATGCTTACCTCACTTTCTTATCCGTCTACATCTCCTATCAAATCAAACTATTTTATTCCTTATAAGATTTTAGAGTTCATTGAATTTCCAAATGCTTCATTTTAAACTAAGTGGGTATTTCCTACTGCTTCTGAACAACGTTTTGGTCGACGATCAAACACACAATCTGTGGGCATTCCCCTGTTTCAAGTACACCTAGAATAAATCTGATTTCACTTTTTCTTTCCAACCAAGTGTGGACAGATGTGATTGTGAAACAATGGTTATTTCGAGTGAATTTAATTGTGTCGGTGTTCACAGGTGATTCGACAAAACTATGAAGTACCTAGTCACAGAGCACATACCGATGTATCGTGGATATGGAGGTCGGCTGCGAAGCTAGCGCTAATAAACAAACGTTCTACAGACAGGACACTCAGTAGGTCTGAAAATGAACTTCTTAGTATTGTTCAGGTTCAAACTCAAGCAGATACTATGCAAGGTGCAAACAGAGTTCATACATAGATGAAATTTCAGTCTGTGCCTCCAAAAGTAGTTGGTGACCAACGTTACTCTGGTTTGATAAAGGCGGGACTGATGAACAGTCGGGGGTATAGTTAATTTTAAGTTGAACATCACCCACTGTTGTGTACGCGTCAAGGCCACCTGTGTGTCCCATGATCGTGTTAAGATTCAAGCTGTGTTCTGATTGGCCGCACCTTCAACGACCAACGACTCATTCGTTCACGAATGACGTTACCGCTTGTAAATGGGACAAAATGGTTTGCACTTCCACTGAGTCACGTGTTCCCTCTACCGTTGTTACAGCCTGTAAGGCTTACGGTTGATTGCACACGTACAGAAGTACAACACCCACAATTGACCGTAGCTCTCGCATTCCCATAGACTTTCCAATCGACCTAGCAGTTTCAATGAGAGCAGAGATTTCGACCTGTCTGGGAAGTCCTAATCGCGGGGTTATCGATTTAGGTTAACAGACGGCAACTGTGTCTCCTATAGAGACGATCAGGCAACCTGATCATCACTCACAAGCGAAAGTGGTTGGGCATTCACTTGCGATAATAATTCGGTCTTGCCTAATGTGAGGTCAATGGCGCAGTGGTAAACACAGTTGCCTCATTAAAGCGTGGCTGGAGTTCGAATTCCGGCCGTGGCAAGGATATGCACTCCTGATGATCTGTTCAACTAAAAGCGAAACTCGAGTCTAGTGCTTCTTTTCGAAAAAGGCTAGCTGTAAAATCTATCTGAATGAGAAGGCTGCTACCAAGTGTATGAAGTTCAACTTGAAATTAACCAGTTCCTCGGCTATTCATTGGTAATCAATGCTCGGCCCAAAAGATGGTCGCTCGCCGGACAGAGTAACCGTAACAAACAGTAAAACAGACAGGGCGCGAAAAATAAATAAGGTTTTTTGCAACCATCACTATTGTGCACGATATAACAACAATCCCTATACATTTACATTTGACATCGAAGGAAGTCTAAAAATCGATCCTATGGGAAATGAAAAGAACAGAACTTATAAGACTGAGAGTAATATTCAGTTTATACGACGTATTACAAGGGTAATAGTAGGTTCACCTTCAAAGGCTTTCAAACACAACAGTGGATCCATTCTACACTTACCCCTGCCGATCATCTAATGTATACTGGTTACTTGCAGTTCCTACTCTATAGCGGTTATTTAAATAATTGTTGTATGAACCCTTGACCAAATACTGTACCATCTTTTTCTCATTCCCCTTTCACCTTACGCACCTCTTGTCCACTCATTCGTGTGACAGATTTGCTTTTCTAATACAGTGATGATTGTTCAATTTAATGATTTGTCAGTGGGCATTCATACGCTCGTTAGTTTGTAATTCAGCTCACTCACGTAATGGAAAAGAATGCACAGAAGGGTACTTAAACATGCATCATGCATGACGACCTTGACGTTCTGTGAATATGTTCGTAAGGAACACCGTATCAGCTTGGAAAATTGGCTGACTTTCCGAAACAGTTCCCGATCCTTGAAGCAAACTCAAGGACTGTAGTTCCTACACGTCATCCTAAGTTAGGATCTACGGCAAAATGTCCAACAGTATCACCAACAGCGACGACGTAAGTCAAGGCTCTCCGCATTTAACTTTTTTTAATTCGTCGAAAACAAAATATGAAACAGTTCATTCCCTTCAGAAGTTTGAACAACACAATTAGAACACGAAAACTGGTAGATGCAAGCATTTCGTATTGACTCGTCAGTACCAAATTTACGACAACATGAAACGGTTTTTTTATATCGAACAGTTGGGGTGGGTTGGGTGGATAGTCAATTGATGTGTTAGGAAAGGTCACTAAGTCCAGGGCAGGGTCAAGTTCACGAACAATTGTTTCTGAACGCACAGGGCCGGTTTCAGTCGATTGATTGCGACAGCCTCAGCAAACCGCAAGAATCTTGAACTGGGATGACGTAATAAGATTTTGAATGTACAAGCCGGATCGATGACGTGACCAGTGGTCAGGATGTGTTTTGCGATTGCGGACACTGGTTGTTTGCGTGGTTCATCAACATTGCCGTTCGTCGGTAATACTGAGTTCTGTACCCATTTAGGCAAATGTTCCTTCACTCTGGAAATCAAACACCTCTCGGTTCTGCCTATGTAACTTTCTTTGCAGTTACATGTAAACTGGTAGATACAGTGTGAATTGGCACCGACAGGGTGAGCTCCTTTGATTGAAGGCACGGGCAGTTTTCGGGTTCGAGCTAGTAAACAAAGCTCGGCCGCACTGAATGTTTGTTTAATCGAATTCATCAGTCTTTGAGTTGTTTGATGCATATTATAATCGCCTATAAAATTCAGTTCTATATAAACCTTCTTCTTTTTTTACAGTGACCACTGGTTCGGACGGCGGTTTCGGTCCACTGTGTCTTTCAATTAATCTTTTTGGGTAACCATTTGATTGTAATACGGTCATGACCAACTCTAATTCCTCCACAAGACTATCTTGTGTACAGATTTGTCTTGCGCGTGTGAATAGTGTATTCACTAATGTGCGCTTTTGATGGACCGGTGTGAAACTACTAAAGTTTAGGTATTGACCGGACCACGTGGATTTCCTATAAACAGCTCTTTTGAAAGAGCCATCTTCCCGGTGACTTATGAGTATGTCTAAAAACGGCAAACAATTATCAGTCTCAAATTCAAATGTTACTTTCAGATTGGGGTGACAACTATTTCATCACTGCACTAGGTTATCTATTGCCTGTTTGGACCTACTAAATACTAATGCATCATCAACGTAGCGTTTGTAGTATGACAGACTTGCCATGTCTCCGGCTAACTCCTGTTCAATCCTTAACATGAAAAAGTCAGCTAAGATTGGCCCTAATGGACTTCTCATGGCTACCCCATCTATTTGGCGGCAGCAATGGTCAAGAAAACGGAAGCTGACGTTTCCAGTGCATAACAATAAGGCTTCCTTCAGAATATCGCTAGGCAGAGGTAAATCAATGTGGTTGGTTTCAACGAGCTCG
>LUCH01003759.1:14275-53071 GCA_013368495.1 Paragonimus heterotremus | reverse complement strand
TGTTGTGCATTTAACGAACAAGCCAATCCTGATGTGGTTCACATTACTGATGAGTAGTAGGGGATTTTGATTTTCATATAGATTAAACATCACTCACAATTGATCGCATCTTTCACATTCCCATAGGCTTCCTAGTCGGCCCCCTTCGAACAGCAGGAGCACTAGACTCGAGTTTCGCTCTCATTAGAGCTCGTCAGTAGTGCATATCCTCGCCACTGCCGGGACTTGAACCACGGACACGCTGTTCATGAGGCAACCGTGTTTACCACTGTGCCATTGACCTCACATTAGACACGACCGAATTATCATATGTGAACGCTCAACCACTTTCGCTTGTGAGTAATGATCAGTAACGAACTAGTTAGGACGCAATTAATGGCGTAGTACAGCCATATCTTCCTGACTAACTTGTGTACACTAACACGCAGTATAGTGACCCGTCCAGCAAGGCAGATTGTGAGAGTTTTTCCTCGGTGTAGTTTTCTCGGGATTAGATCATTTGAATATCACTGCTGATTGTGTAAGACATCGAAATCGATCGGTAGCATGTAGTCAATAAGTCCGCGTCTCATTGTTAGACGCAATCGACGGATCATTGTCGATCGAACAAATGATTAACGTCAAAAGGCCTTAATGATGCTTGTAAATTAACTTCTTCAGGTGTCATAACTTGGAGACATCCTTAATGATAATGGTTTGGTTCATTACTGAATAGAACGATTACAAACAAGGTGAATACAACAGAATTCACCAACATCAGAAGTCCAGCAGAATTCGTCGTGGAAACCTCAAGTGTACACAACCAGTTTGCTGAATAGTGCGCGACCGCAAATGTACCCTAAACAATGCAACCGAAGCAGTTTAAAATGAGGCAAGACTCAGGTCGAATGCACGGTCGGGGAACGGTCGAGCACCCAGAACATCATCCCATGTCACCAGGTCTACCAATATCTCTAACAAGGTCATTACACAAGGTGATCGGTGTACTGAAGATAATTCAAGCGTTACTCCATTGAAGAACAACATAGAGGCTAACTTTATTCAAGCATGAGTTGCTCATTGGATTATAGAACAGTTTGACTAACCAATGGAACGAACCAAGTTGTATTTCATAACGGAACAGATAATGAAGTTAGATGTAAGTGTCAAACAGGTGAACTGTACAATACGCAGTAAATTGTTCGTAACAATGGAGACTATCGTCTCGATTGGCCGAATGTGATGATCTGATAATGTAGGTTAGGGGTGTAGTACAGAAAAAACAGATGAAATTGTCAGTTATGATGAAAAATGCCAAACCGGCTACAACTTGAACCTAAACAATTAGAGTTCAGTTATTGTCACCCTGTGATCAATCAAACTCAACACGCTTCAGAAGATTTGCAACTAGTCACGACGGATTGTAATAAATAACTAACCGTAAAATCCAATTGATGTGAATGTGACAGAGTGAGTGAGAGGACGTTTTGTTTGTAAGATCCGTTATAATAAATCTGCACATGTGACAAAATTCGGAGTCCCATCAAAGTTGTTCATAGTGTCTTGACATACTATAAACCTTGTGAAAACCATGTATACCATCAAGTGACACTTGTGTGAAATCTGCGGGGATCCCATAACCAGTAGACAATGGTGTTGACCAATAGTGATGGCTGTGAATGGTTTGATCACAACCATTTCACCGTTTTTACATCATCCAGCTCTTTCTTTAGTGCAACAGTGTAATTTCATGCGAATTGAGATTCTGTGATGTTTTTCAGAATACAATAGCTCACGACCAGCAAAACGACAAGTATGGACTTCCAAACTGGTGTGTCAGTTTGTACTGTTGATGATTTATCTTTCTGAAACTCCTTAGCTTCGTTCGAAGCCCTAGTAACATAGGTTGCGGAAATTGTTCTAAGTCAATTTCTACATATCGACTTCGGACAAGCCATTGGTATAACCGCCTCAAATCTTGTTTTTTCATCAGCAGTCCATAAACACGGTAAACAATCAAATCCGGAGAGGGGCACATTTTCGTACGAAATGAAGCATTTTTCTAAATCCAGCCCAGCTCTACCTGAACTTGGCCTTCCGCGCGTGTCAATCAACTTGCCACCTGTTCTGCGCTATATAGGGCAAAATCGTCGACGCTTGCGTCGATCGAGCTATCATGGACGTCGATCGATTCGTCTGATACGCCCCTGCGGACCCAGTGTGATTGTGGATCCTATAAATCAAGGCTCGGTCAAATTGTTGGGCTATCGCAGTCTGGTCACTGATGAAGATTCTGTTGACGACCCGTTGCTGATGCTCAGTTCAGACACTCCCATCCCTCGTCCTCCTTTACCTGCCTCCCGATTCTCTAGCTCACATTTGACGGATGTATCAAGGTCGACTCGGCTGAGTCGAGCACGGACCTCGCTAGCCAGTCGTGAGTAAGTTTGGTTTTGCAATTTCCACCCTAGTAAAGCTTTCTTCTATTTTAAGCGAAGTGGTCTTGTTCTTTTTTATCTACTCAATTTCAATGAGAATGACATTGAAAGTTCGCGTGTTGTGAGAATGCTTTCAAGTCATTTGCTTCTGGGAATACTATCAAGCGGTTCGCTCCGGTTCTGCAGCACATCTGCGTACCTGAACCGCCTATTGTTTTTGACGATAGCGAGACCATTTTTTGGGAACAGTTATTCTTGCATTTAGTGGAATATCGTAAACGTGTTGGAGGTTTTGCTAGAAGCTAGTGGGTAGTAGTCTACATGGAAAACTAAATAAGCTATCACTGATAGAAAGCGGTTTGACGGACGAGAAACGATAGTTCACTAACAAACATTACTAGCTAAACTGACAGAATTGGAAAAAACTGCGCTTATTATTTCAGTAGAAAGTTGGCTGGGACTTTAAATAAGAAATCGAGAGCATACGGTTGACAGTGTGTACATGTACATTGAACAATACAGATCCTACCTTTTTTGACGAATTTCCGCTAGGGTTGTTCACAAATGCTTTGACATAAGGCTAAGTCGTTGATTGTGCGTTGTTTATCGGATAGAATGGAAAATATTCTTGTCTGGAAGTAAATTAACTTGAGTTCGGATCTGTGAGAGAAACTGGTAACTATGTTAAATAACTGGATCACTTCCACTTATCGATCGTGGAGGACTTGTTGTCCGCACCTGGTTTTTTCATTGAATGTCAACAGAACTAGTTTTGTAAACAGTAACATGTTTTATTTACTTTGGTATGTCTGCTGATTTCCTTAGTTCTTTTCAGACTGTTCTGAAGTTAGACAAAAGTTAGTACATGTCAGCACGAAATCTTAGCTCTACCCTCATTGCATTCACATTCTGCCCACTGAATATGCCATTTTAGGCAAACAAAAGTTTCGATTTCTGTCCAATATTTATCTGTTGGCATGCAAGGTGAAGTGACACGTAAGCCAATATTCCTGTCCTATAATTCTGTACGGTTCTTGTCCTGCATTCGTTACTTTCAACGTACAAGTTTTCCCTTAATTGCGCAATACCCTGAATATTAAATCTTATCTTTCGGGGCTCCCGAACTACCATTCCTCCTTTTTGCTGCAACTTAAATTCCTTTGGCATTAGTGAAAAGTATGAACAATTGTCGCATTATTTTGAATACCGTTCGGTCTTCTGCATTGTCTTCAGTCTATGTTGATGATTTTCGCATATCTGATCACTGTTATTGAACTACACAGAGAAGTCCGTTTCTGCTACACAACACACTGTTTTTAGGAAATATTTACATAGCTTATTAGATCTGCTGTCAAACGCTGCGGTATTTTTGCATCTTCTAGTCTTAGGGAAGTGGTTTTGTATTTGTAACGTTCAGGGACTGTGCAACCCAGCCGATCACAGACGCATTCAATCTGATGACTGTGTTACCATGACATCATTTTGTGGTTCGACACGTTCATGTTGTATGTCTTATTATCAGACCCGCACACTCAATTTGCTAATCACATCACAACGATCGTTTTACAGAGTGCTTTTGTAGGCCACTATTTTTCTATACAGGTTTAAGAACTGAAGTATTAGAATGAATGATTGACAGACTTACTTAGCTCCCACTGGTTTCGATGAATCGATCTCCTTTTCTTCGGGAAAATGTTGAGCCTTATTATCGTTTCAGTCTGATAGATGAAGTACTCACTTGCAATTTTTTAAAATGTATTTTGGCTATTCATTTACTTTCACTTAGCTCACATTTTACTTCGACTAATTCATTGCAGTGGTTTTTTCTTGATACATCTCTTAGTCTCCGAACTCGATCGATCAATTCACTGACATCGAGCGCCACGTTACTAAACGTCAATTCCGACGCCCCGCAATCTGGAGTCACTCACATTTCCCCACTCAGCTTGTCCAGTTCGAATGGGTCGCACGAATATCCTCCTCCAGATTCTTGCTCTGCATTGAAACTTACTGCTTCGCAGGATCACCTTGCAGTCGCGCGCACCTCCTCACGTTCGAGTGGTGCCGAGACTAATGGGAGCATTGTTCTACCGTTGAATAGTATCACTGAGCATCATACCAAAGCCTCCACGGTTGCAATTTCTGCTAATCTAACCGGTGGTCACACACAGTTCGTTTTACGTAGTCCAACGCATCCCAGGCTATTCTGGCGTACCCATGAGCGGCATCACCCTAGACCCGTTGCACTCGGTACGCTAAGCCGACCTCCCTTCGACCCACCTGGAGGTTGTGTACCTCGAGCACGGCTGTCTGACGGATTGGATCTGTTCTCGTTTGCCAACTTGTGCAGTGACATGTCGACGGTTTCTACAACCGGAGTCCAAACACATGGCCTGTCTGTTAGCCTATCACTGCCCAATCTTCTCCAGACTAGATCATTAGCCCGCGTAAATTCGGATTCCGTATTGGAGTCTTCATCCCCTGGAAAGAAATACCAGACCGCCAAACGTCTTGATCGTAAGTTGAGGCACCGATCCGGCAGATATTCCAAGCCTGGTCCTGGGTGAGTATGCGTTCAGCTACTGTTTTTGTACAATTGTTCCATTTTGCTGATCTTATCCTGGTTAGCTGTCGGTCCGAGATCAAATTGTTGCTTTGTTTTCATAGTTGTCAGCTAACGGAGCTTTTACAAGTAATTAACAGTACACATGCCTACTTTGTGGAGTTGCAAACATTATATATTGTTGTGTACAAATATGAAATTATCAATACTCAGTATCCTTAATATAATCGCTTAAAGGGCCACTAGGATTTGTCAATTTGGTACAGTTTATGGACCATAGTGGACTCACTAAGCGATATCTTGGTTACCGACACGCAATACATCGCCTTTTTTCAGCAAAAACAAAACTTGACCGAAACGACGAAAATTAATGAATAGCGCAGTGAGATTCTTTCCGTTTCTGATTGCCGTTAGTTATCTCACTCTACTTCTTACATTTTCGCTTCTTGTTCTTCAAACACTAATCAAAAGACGAAGTTTCTGTGATTAGGTCATTTCATACTCTTCTTTCATCCAAAGGCTTGAAATATCTAATGCGTACCACCACGAAGGGATCGTGTTTACGTGGACAAAAGCTCACATTATTAGGGTTTTTTGTTTGCTCCTTCAGTGTAATTCGTTCCTCTTATTTACAGTTCAAGTAATACACGCTTGGTTTGTGATTAGACTGTATGCAATAGTTTTCCCTTTTCAATTTATATTTCTGGATGCTTCAAGGAATCTGGTTGTTTCGAACCACTTACTATTTTCATTAATTGTAATTGTTTTATGTTCTTGAATGGGCACTCTATCTGTCTTCAGGCCCATACACAGTGAGTGACAAATCGGATCGCAGAAGACGATCAACTGCTTTCATCTTCCCTTCACTAGAGCAGTACAGAAGTTATGGTGTGAAGATGTATGAATTTTATTGACCATACACGCACACGTTAAGGTCAAGACAATTCCTCTCTTATGTGTTAAATATTTGCTGACTGGTCTGAACTCCGCACAACTGTTAATAACCTCATTGACGCAACCGTTTGCTTGTGGCAAATGCAGTGTGATCATGACCACGCATACAATGCGATTCTATTTGTTGCAGAGTTGTGTAGTTTTGTCTTTAAGCGGTGATCGATTCGGCATCCGTCATTTGAATGACATAAAGAAATGTTGTATCTGTCTGTACGTTGGGACCGACATATTAATTGTCTTTCGGGTAGTATTTAATGTCCTTTCGATATACTGTTTCTTTTACTGGCGTTTATTTGGACAATAGCGCTGGCGACTGCTGGCATCGTCGATTGAATCCTCTTCTTATCATGATGTACTTTTTTGATTTTCGTGGAAGACAACGTTCCTTTTTCCGTTTCAGGAATATGTATCTCTCAAAATCTGAGTGCCGCTCAGCCTCGTTTGATATTAATTCCCCCATTTAGGTTTTAGCTCTCTCTGTCGAAATCGTTGACTCATGTCGGTTGACAGCGAGTATTACCAGACGCATCTCTTAAGTAGTCATTATTTCACAAAGGCTTACAAAAGAATCATCAAAGGTGGTGTCCGAAAAGTTTATGTATTATGTTCAAAAACCCCACTTTCAATTTTACCTTGGCTGCTTATGCCCAGAGGCCTTATGCTAGAGGAGTATTTTGCGAAGTATACTCTCAACTGTTCTGTACTCTGCAGAGGTGCTTGGAATATCGTATGGTACACTTCTGATCGCAATTTTGCTTCTCTTCTGTTTAACCTACCATATCTTGTGAGCTCAGTTTTCTTATTCCATCCTTAAGGGTCAGCTATGGAAACGGAAATTTGAATATAAATCTAAATTTGTAAGCGCCGCAAGTCACTCTGCTCAGATGCATTTCATCCGACCTTTTTTATAAGTTGCAGAAACTGGTAACTGGTTCATCCTGTTCTCCAGGGTTTTCCAGTTCTGCCGAGGGACTGATAGATGTGTTTTCAAAATGGACCTCTGCCAAGTCTGCGCTAACTATCAGGAAATTACTTCGATTTGATTTGCATCTACGTTGTTCTGTTTCGCGCGGGTCGTGCATACATTGATCACATCTTCGTCTTCCACCAGCTAATTAATTATCATCACCAGCGGTGAACAGTAATTCAAGACATCGAGACGCTGTTCAGTTCTGTTGACTGCTGTGACCTCGAATTGTTCGTTAGGGAAGTTCGTTTCCATCTCAAGGGCGTTCTCCTATTAGATCTCAGTGGGGGTTACAATCTGTGGCAGGGTACAGTTACACTTCGTCGTTTATACACAATAAGGCTGTCCCGTCTCTCACTTCTACTACTCAATTTTACAGTCACAGAGAGAACACTAAATTCGTGAGATGAAATAATTTCGCACACTTTTCAATGGCAAACCTTTAACACGACACAAAAATGGACGGTTAGGCGAAAACAGATAAAAGGCTGTCTGTGGCCTCCTAAATCTTCCACCCTGACTCTGATAGGCAAAACCAGGACAGACATGACGTAACTGTTATATTCTTTTAAGCACATATCGGAAGCTTATGGTAAGTGATTAACAAGACCCCAATAAACCTGAGGAATTTCGCCCGGCTGCACTTTGCACTCACGCGGAGCGACTAAACTGCTTAGGTTGTGCCTGGTCTGAGCCATAGATCGATGAATTCGATCTTCGGTTGGTTGGCGTACGGTCATTGTTTGGTTGATTCATTGATTTGCGCAGCCAGTTTGTTAGATGTTCACTAATCGGTTCCTCCAGGCGCCTCACTGTCTTTTCATTTTATGTAATCGAAGCTGCCAATAAACATTTAAATACAATGGCTGGTCCGGAGAGCAGGATTTCGCCGCTTGGCTGACGGCAAGGAAGTGCTTCTGGTGCACGTAACCAGATGCAGCCGAGTGGCGTTATAGATCAGGTAGATACCCAACTCGAGACGTAATTTAACTTTAACATTATGTTCTCGCCTTTCTAGAGTAACTCTCTGAACACGGTCTCTTTCCGTACTGCAAATACAGTGTCGTTGTCTACGCGCAATTGATTATGATGCTCGGTGAACGTGTCGGCATAATTGTTTGAATGCAACACATCTTTCTATAATCGTAATTTTTCTTCCGTTATTTTGACTGTGCATGTTTTACCAGCACTCTATTACAGTACTCGAACTGGAGAACGTTTATGCTGCATCGGTGGGAAGCTGATAAAATTAAGACATTGCTCGATTTCAGCTATTTCTTGTGAAGAACAGCGTGACTGACTACATCTGTCACTTCATACTCCACTTTCCCCATGAATTTATCAGCTTCCCATTGATATAGATGTGCCAGTAGATCACGGATTAGTCAAATTATGTTCACGTAAAAAATCGACTGTTTTAGTCAAAATCGCGTTAGTGCTCACTGAACATCAAAGAAACTCACTTTTCAGTTAGACGTAACGACCACTTCAAGAACTAGTTGCAGTTCAAAGGTGTACCGGTGATTACATTTTGACAATTTATTAACTGTAAACTTAAGAATGTCTGTCAATCAACCACCGGACAAATTGGTGATATAGGGAGTTATTCATAGCAAGAGTAGGTCTAGTAGACACCTCAGGCCTAAGAGTTTTTGGAAGGTCATAAATCTGTTGAGCGTTCCAGCCAGTTAATTGAAGACTATGATGTTTGTGCTGGTTAAATAATATCGTATGACAATAATGTTTGCAGCTCGGGTGCTATCTGTTTTTTGATCAACAAAACATCATCAGGTTGGGCGTCGAGGTTGAATTTCGTAGTATCTGCAGACAGATTATTCGAGCTAGGTAGTGTAGTCTGTCGTGAATGACTGGACCAGATCCGTTGTCGAATTTATACCAATATATTAAGTGCTTTCCCATTCTTTGAGAGCAAATCCTTGCGGGCAGATAAAACTTTGCAATTGATGCTCTCATCACTGGTGACATGGAAGTTCTTCCAGGAAAGAAAACCGTACACTTAAGCTACGTGGACTTTATCGCCCCATTTGCACACAATCCACAAACAGTCCAGGATGCGTTAGACAATTCGGCGATTAAATCCTCTATGTATAGTGTGTTTTTCTTCATATCAATGCAGTGCTTCAGGACTGGCCGGAATCTTTAATTGCGCTTACTTCCCGAGGGGTGACAGTCTGGATTTAGTCGAATGTTTAACTTGTTGTGACCGCAAAATGCGCTTCGCCTGCAAATTTGTTCATTGCACGAACTCCCGTACGGGTTATGTCAAACACGGGACCACGAACACTCACACTCATTTGCACGACTGACGTGCATTCACACACACTGGGTAGTAGTATGTTGTCATTCTCCCTGGTGACACTTTCCCAATAACGCGTACACACTATCCCGATAGTTTTTTCTGGTCCTTCGTCTTCCGGGAGTCAAGGCTTGTCCAGTTTGTTCCTGAAGTCGCTTGCGAGTAGTATACTATCCACAAACGAAACTGTCTGTTACACAACAAACTTATTACACTGTCACAGTCGAATGTGATATTACATAAGAGGTCTTTTACATATCGCTAAAGCGCGATTGACATTAGTTAATGTGAGACTGATCTGGCTCTGGATCTTGGTACTGTCCTACGGCTGTAGACTTTCTGATTTGCTATGATGATATTCGTGCGCTATCTGTTTTCGGCACTGCTTGTCTGCGCGTGTGTGCACCATGTCAACATTGAGTATATTCGGTGACGTGCGTTGAATATATTAATAACGTCTCTTTATGCAACCCTTTTTGACTTCTCATCGTCGTCCGCCATGTTTGCACTTATTCCAAGATGCAGGCGTCTTGATGTTGTATGTTTGAATGTAGACGTAGCTATTTTTAGTGGTTAGATCCCGTCCTCTTTCCCTTTTTTTCTTCTGTCTTCCTATACAAGGTTTGGTTTTTCTTCTTTATGCATGTGTGGCAGTTAAGCATCAGTGTGAGCCACTGATGTATTGCTGTCTATAATGATGTGATGATGATGAATTGAAGAATGCAACGCGGTGGGCAGCCTATGGTTTGGCGTAGATATATTAAGAAAAAATGTCACTAAATGCGTTCTCTAATGACCATTCTGGGTCTTACAAGGTGCAGATTGTCGTCGGCTGAGTACTGAGTGGCATGTAAACGAGTCGTATTCGTTAGTTGGAATGCTGTTGCGACGTTTTTTGCCGAATGTATCTTTTGCAAAGTTTACTTTTTGCATGAAAAGAAAATTTAAATGGCATTGGACACTTAAGCAAGTAACAGCAGTTCCAATGTTGCGTGTGGTGTGTGTGTGTTATCATCATATATTTTGTCCTGTGTTTCCTGTTATCAACTACTCATTTTTGTCTGTTCACTGTTTTGAGGTGTCTTCTGGTTCACGTATAGTAATTAGGCGGTGAGAATATTAATAATATACGGATTCGTACGCAGCCGTTTTAGTAGACTCACTTGCGCATGCCTTCGAAACTCTGCCTGAGAAGCGAAACCAGTCGTCTACTTCCATTTCGTAAGAATAGATAAGTCTCACCGGAGTGCCGTCGCATGTGTGCCAGATTAAATATTTTGGATAGGATGTCAAAACGTTTGTCAACAAATTAATGACGAAGTGTGCTTAAAACTGGTGCGGAGCAAATGAAAGCACACAATATCTCTTCTCGGTACCTAGCGGTTAGCGCAATTACCAACACCTACATCCTTTGGCTTCCAGACTTTATATTGCTGCCAACAACCTTTAAGTAATGCTAAACTCGAATCTAGTGCTCTTTTTTAAAAAGCAATAGTTGCGGTGTTCATGCAAATGCGAAACTGTCGGGAGAGTCGCCAGTCCCCCGAAAATATTGCATGACTAAAAGACTAGCAAATGACACTTGTGATTGACCTTCACTTTTGCCATGATTGTGCATTGCTCCGGTCTTCACGAACAACCTCAGCCTTCGTGACAACTGTTGCCATTCCCACTACACGCCTAGACTGTACTGTTTAGACTTTTGTGTGATCCATTCCCTTTAACTTTTCTTGTCACTTGTCATCATGTTGTCTACTGGCTGAACGACATAAATGTGGTCTGTTTGAAGACCAGTCTTTTCCCTGTTTGTGCGATAGCCTTGGGTGTATGGATTGGATAGGAAGAACTGACCGTGTATATTCCGTTGTTCTGTACTGTTATTCTGTTTCCGTTTACGCGCTCATAGGCCGTAGATCCAGTCACAACAGAAACTTTAAGTTAATTGTGGGTGATGTTCAGTTCGCAACCATGGGAATGCTTTCCGCATTGTTTGTTAGGTTCCAGCACGTCTTCCTGAATGAGTCCAACTCGGCATGTTGGTCACAGAAACACCGGTTGCGTAAATGATCCAGTTTAGTTTTATGCTTGATGCTGTTTATCAGGCGAACGCTTCCGAGTGTTAGGCAACAAGCTAGTTCGAACCAGTTACCGAATGTCATCTAAATGAGCATTCATCATCTGGTTGCCTAGTTTGATCTTTGTATACTTTCTTTTATATGAATTGGTCGCCCACTTGTGGTGCCAAACTTAAATGTCCTTCTTTGTTTGGTTCACCAACCGGTATACATGACGTTTTGTTATGGTATCGTAGACTGTTGATTGTCTACTCGTGATTCACACATGAGACTAAGTTTTTTAAACCTACCAAGCGTTCTGTGCCACACGACTGACTTACTGGCATCTTGCCTGCTTACTGTCGAGTTGTCCGAAACTTTGTGGAAAGCAACATTTTAAGCAGTCTAGTGGGAACCCACAATTTTCGTGATTGGCAGTTAGCTTCGTAATCACAAAATAAATAATTAAATCACTGGTGCGCTTAAGTTTCCGTCTTTTTGGTTGTTGGAAATTGTATAGTTTGATTGTATGCTTAGCGTTCATCTTGACCATCTCTACTCATCTATTCTCATATAAGGCATTTGTTTTCCGGATGCTGAAATCTGTCCTCCACTTCTGTCTGTTGTAATGGTCCTGGTTTTGATTCTCGTCCGTTTACCGTTTTTCAGGCATTCGAATTCGGGCGTGTGTCGTACTTATACACCAGAGTAAGTTTGCCTCTTATTTGACGACGCATATGACAATTCCTAACTATCAACCAGCTTATCCACATTCATCCCATATATATTAGTGAAGCAGATTTATGATACTGAGACGGACGGTGAGACAAGTATTGAGTATTAACAGCAGATTACAAGTGATCATTTTAAAATGGTTGTGTAATAAAATTCATACCGTGATTCATACTTTCATTTATCACAACTGTCGCATATTACGCTACCCAGTCGAGGGAAAATCAGAATAGGAATCTGAACGACATTAAGCAACCTCTGTTTTGTGTGTGGGAAAATAGCACCTTTTGTAGAGGAACAACTCCGTTCACGATTACTATTGAGCGACAGGCGTTCTCGGTTTTTTGAAACAGATACGCATTCAACGGGAGCTGATCGCCGTCTATGGTTGGTTGGCGTCAGCTTTACCATAATTCTGTCGGTAGCAGCTTGTATGCGGACACTGATTGGCTGAACTTTCTCCGATCAAGAAGCCGTTCCAGTCCAAACTCATTATAATGCCATTAACAGGGATGGCGTGACGATACTTAATACCACAAAACTGAATAGTTACGGTGCTTTTCTGAAGGTGGTGGAAATTACATCCTATGGACAGATAACTTCGTTTTAGTAACTTAGACCTCCTCACTAGACGTCGTAGATCTGAGAAGTCCATAACTTGAACGGTCCACTAAATTATTGCAAGCCATGAACTGCTGAACAAGTTACTCTAGAGCCAGACCGCTAAACGTTGTAAGGCATTTCTCGAAGTAGATGATTATGTTTTAGTTTGGACTTCGATCCGTTTGCTTCAGATGGCGTAGACGGATTGATGTTGTCACCCAAGTTTTAGTCAGTCATCTCAAGAACAAGGTCCTCATGAAGGCCACAAATGTGGTCAGCTCAACTCCGTTTACGATTAGGGCCCCGGTTGATGTGATACCTTATCGACTGACTATACTAGAGAAGATTAATCCGGATATCGTCTGGGATGGGGGTTGTTAGATCAGGTTTTTATTCTTCATTCTGGAATAGCATACTGCTGTCCGATATATCGAGGAACACTTCCGAGGTGATTAAACCTGGAGCGCACCAAAGAAATGGATGAACACGGTTAGATTATATCGTGGACATGACTCACCACCAAGGACGGCGTACTTCAAATTTCTTTCATTTTTGTCGTGAACGAAATACTGACCCATTATTGTGTTGATGGTGCTTCGGACATTAGGGTTTTGGTGGTTGGCTGTTGGCCCATTCATTTAGGAAGCTGCACTGATAATAAGAGGCTTCTGCCTCCAATGGTAAAGTGGTGTACTTTAATTTAAATGATTTCCTTCGGGGCAACGGTTGGAGAGTTTTGTTTCTACGACTGTAAAAATTGACTTCTTAGGGTAGATGTCGCAGATTTTCTTGGGATTTTTACCAGTGGTCTCTGACCTTATTCGCATACATCAGATGAAACAAGCAGATAACCAGCAATTAGTTTTGGAGCTGATTTGTATTCAAAACGCATTGCACAAATGACCGAATCAAGATCATCGAGACCTTCGTAATTTTTCGGGTACCTAGCTTCTGGCATTTGCCGCACGTTGCAGAGGCCCTACTTACCAAATAGCTACATCCGAATTCTGGAGGCAACGTGAGTTGATTGTTAGTATGTCTTCGCCGCGGTAGCAAACATTGACTGGCCTAAGATGTTTTCAGTTTCACTCTACCTATTGGCGAATCGTCTGGCTGTGCTGTGTAGATGGTACTAGGTGCATTGACGGCCTGTAGGAATGAATCGTACAAGCTTATGCTGTTGTCTCTTCGTGTGAAGGGAAACATTGCCTTAACTCACCCCCCCCCTGATTTTACCATAATGCTGTCTAGAATTTTGAAACAGGCTGACTTTCTCCAGATTTCTGTCACGTGATTCGCATTGATCTACAGCCTCTGCTAGCTCTGAGGGGCACATCATAGCAACTTAAAAATGAGTTGTTACCTTCTAACTCTTGTCGTTTATATACCACGTTTTGTTGTCGATGTTTAGTGAATATCTGGTGAGCGACTGCAATTATGAAACCTGACATATGATTCTAGAAAGTTTAGACTGATAACCACCTACCACTTTTGTAAACCATATTACTGTTTTGTTTACTTCGTTCCAGTCAATGTGTGAAATTGCGCCAGCGTTTTTAAGTATTCGATCCTAAACCAACCCACTACAACCACAATTCTTTTAACTCTGGTTTCAATTTCTGTCTAATGGTATATCTTACCTGATAAGTTCACACGACAATGTAAACTGCTGAAGTGAAGTTGTTGGTTTGAGAATGGGCGTTAACCAATTAATTCTCATTTTGTCTGTCTGTTCAACAATTTAAGTTTGGGCGTTTCCGTCCCCACGACCCATTAAGCCACGTGAACTTGGTACAATCAGTTTGCTCAAGTCTAGTTAGCGGGTGCATTCGAAGTAGCTATGGAAGAGTGAACTAAAGACCGTGTGATTTGGAGTCGCCGTCGTCTGCTTTCGTCCTTGGTTTGTCCGATTCTTTCAAATAGTTTGTAGTCGCTGGCAGATCTAGAATGCTTGTCATTCATCAGTCGACAGTCTTTAATTTGTTCGCGCTTAGCAACTCTCGGAGCGTTCGTGCTTAATATTGTCTTGTTGATCAGACGATAATCGGGGCGTCGGTTTTTATGGTAGGTTTCATTGATTCCACATGGGAAGTTGGAGAACGTATACACCAGCAGCCTTATCTTTTTTCCGTACTTAGCTACTTCAGGTTATTTATGTCCAACATGCAAGTCCTCGTACGTGTATGCTGGCTTTCCTTTTCAGCTTGGCTTACCTGGGCTCGTGCTCAGACTTGAGTTCTACTCTTATGGCCGAAAATCACCATCTTCGTAAAAGCACCACCTATCGACCCTATTCCAGCAGCCAACACCATCTGAGTTTTTCCAATCGACCCGTTTCTCGTTCCTTCTCGGCCGTTTGTCCTAATTCCTCTGTCTGTAACATGGTTAGTCCACTTAGACGCTCCGCTGATTCTGACGTACCAAACGCACGTCATTCGGATTTAGAGAACTCCGAACTTGAGCCACGAACATCTGGGAATCGGAATAATGCAGGTCGTTGGATTAACCAATGTTGGTCCTCAGGTGGCCCGCGACGTTCCTCCGGATGGCGCATATCCAACAGCAGTGGGAGCAGTCCGATCGAAGATGCGGAGCACAAGGATCTGACTCAACCTTTGGATTCTATGACTACACCCTCTTCTACAGTGGGTCACGTTTCTGCTCCGGTGTTATCCTCAGACGTGGATCCCGCTGTGGATGGAGATGTGCACGGAGGACTCTCTGTAGACTCAGTTTCGCGTCCTGATCAAACCAGATCCAGCTCGACAGGCTCGCTTGGTATTGTTGGTTTGACGGTCAAATCTCTGAGTGAGAACAGGTTAATGGAATGTGGCTACCAGATGCTGGAGAACGAGGTCAGTGATGATGACGGGGTGGCATCGGATGAGCTGAAGCAGGAGAAGATGAGCATTCTGGAACTGTTGCGTCACGAGGCCAAGCGTTATGACTCATATGAAAATGTAAGTCTGTGTGCGCACAACTGGTTGAACTTTACACTTTTGTGGTTTGACATTTAACCTACACTACGATTTGCATGGCCTTCCTAAGCCGACTTTCTTCCCTCGTTTTTGCTTTCCACGTGAATAGCCGTTGTACGAAGTATGCTGCAGTACTTGTTGAATTTCCATATGTGGTTATTGGTTCCTTCTCTCTCATTTCTAATTCGCTTTTGTCAACGCTTTTTGATACAGAGAAGCTTACCGAATAGGATTGGAGTAGTGTTTTGGGACATGGATTGTGATTTTACTTTCCATATTTTTTTTCTAAATTCGTTGCTAAATAAACCACTATTTTCAACTTTGCGATTCTGTTAGCACCTCCCACTAACCCCAGCTCCTTGTACCACAGTCGCACTGTAACTGCATCGTCCCATGGACAAGCAGTCTTCCATCATACTTGACTACTACGTTTCTCGGCTTATCAACAAATGAAACTTGTTGCCTTACGTTCTTGCGTAGAATCACTGAGTTGATAATTGGAGTGCCTAAGGTCGGATTATATGCTATGTGACAGTAGAACTAATGAACCCTCGTCGTCTGTTTTTGAGTTATCAGACGAACTTAGCACGTACAGTCGAACAGTTTCAAGACAATCTGGCGTTAATCGCAGTTTGCAACTATGTTAGACCAGTCAGGTTACTAACGTGTCGTCTTAGAAGTAATTCCATCTGTTCGCTAGAACACCAGTGCAAAATACTGTTACCTGTTGTAGACGCACATTCCCGAGCACGAACCCCAGTTGTGAACAGATGTGTTCTCAGGTTTAAACTTACGATTATCGCGTGACTAATTGATGTGAACAATTAGTGACGTTTTGGTAAGCGTTAATAGTGGGATTTTGCCATGTTTAAACGTTTTCCAAGCTAGTGGTACGTATGATCACGGCGTTTGTAAGTTGACAAGCCACACTTTCTGAGCTTAACCAATGAATCATTCAGGCTCTGTGGCTTACGATCACGACATCATCTAGTGATTTATTTAAAACTCCGGACACTCTCGAGTTTATGGTAAAAGATATTCAGCCAATTTTTTGTGGAACTTGTTACTTAGACTGAAACTCTAACCATGCGATAAGTCACAAACCACTTGCTAACGTCAAACATATCTCGTGTGATCAAAAAGAATGGACAGATACTCCCTAACCTAGCAGGCTTAAAACACTAATTTCGTTCACCTCGATGTTCTACGAGGATGTTCTACTAGGAGAATTATGATTGTCAGACAACAGCGCAGTTTCATGTTAGCAAAAATGCTCTTTTTCAGACATCGCGATACACAAGAAAATTTGCCACTCTCAACTGTAGATACAGGTAGATGACGATTAGCTTCGTTGTTCGACAATACGGTTGAACGCTTCGAAGAGAATCGAATCCACACAAACGATCGTTTTGAGCTGTTTCCACCCACACTCAAATAAAGAGTTGAATAATATGGGCAGTCTGCTCCTACCCTTTTCACACTTTCTTGATCGCCTCAATTGTACCACATCCACTCAGTCAGATTAGGTTGCCTGTCCCTACCTGTGCGCCATGTTTAGTGAACGTGTCACGCAAACACTCGTTATTCTCCTACGTATCGGAAATAGAGTTGTGTTTGTGATCGGCACCAAAGCGATAACCCGTCGCATTAATTCTGATGAAAAACCCACTAACTGGGCTTTATAGACGGCATGATTGGGCAACTTACACATCTCCAAATGTGCGTCAGATAGACTGTGACTGGCAACATAAAGAAATTTTTCATATTTTTGATCTAAATCCATGATTTCACACGCAAATTGTCTACCCACAGGCACGTTAAAAATACAGAACTTCTTCATCAAGTTGATATGAGAAGTTGCAGAACCTCTTTATCCACTTGTAACTGTTTGACTTAATTAACCTATGTATCACTTCCAATAATAAATGATCAGCACTACTTGGAGGTATCTCATGCAACCTAAGCGTGTACTCTTGCTGACATTGTGAACCGTAAGAAGCCTTTACAATTCCGCATATCTTGCACACTTGATAGTGCGATATATGTTGTCTTTTTGACGGACTGTTTTCCACTTTAGTGCGATAATTTCGTCTTGATGTTTACTCTCATGTTCTTAAAACGGTGGCAACTGTCAAACAGCGCAAAAAACTGCTTCGGAGGCAAGTACTCTTCATATACTTTGCTAAATCTTCCTGATGACTAGGTTAAAGCAATCTCACATTTGCTGCAGTATTACGCGTGTCATCATGTGGTTTGTAGAGTGGAACTGTGAACTGGACCTGCTGAGACTGGTGGTTTTCGTATGCATCTCCTGGCGCTCGAAGTGGAATAGTATATAATAAAAGACAACATTTACTAGTGGGGTAAACACTTCTGATTACATTCGTCTTCTGTGCCGAGATTCGGGTGCCCAGCACATTGTCCGACCTAATCGCCTTAAAGAATGGAATGACAACTCTTTTCGGCTATTCGAATGTTGTCATTGTTGAAGTGTCTTTTGGATTAAAAACACTTACTGAATCGCAACAGTGAGAGCCGCAGGATGTTGTTTAACTCTTTTGTAACTCAGGTATTTTGCTTGTACTGTATAAACATTTTCATTCGGACGTGTTATAGATTGAATACCATCCTTCCCGCTCCTTTCTCTCTGTGTGCCGACATAACGTTTTCCTGCCTATCTGACATCTTAGCATCTGCGTCGAACACGTGTATTTTATTGTCAGTGATTTCATCGTTCACTGCTCTCTTATATATACTTTTTTTCAGACTGGTTGTGATATAACTGTATCTGACCGATCGTATACCTCCATCTTAATATTCACCTTTTCCCTTGTTGCCGTTCTCAGTTTGACGCACACTCCGTTAACTGTTCTTGTTTCACACAGTCTCTTTGTTTTCTGTCTTTATGATGACTTGATTTGTTTTATGTCCTTGATCTGACATCGGCAAAGCCTGAACCAATGCATATACCTAGGTGCGTTCCGTGTATTTGTCCAACTGCTACCGCAAATGGCGCAGTGACATGTTTAGGGCTTTTATATTTTTTCCTTTTGCAGTTCTGTTCTGTCTGCGTGTCCCTCACGGTTACATCTGCTTCTGGCGTTGGAGAACCATAAATAACGCGACTGTGATAATGACAA
Organism: Paragonimus heterotremus; assembly: GCA_013368495.1. Taxonomy (NCBI): domain Eukaryota; kingdom Metazoa; phylum Platyhelminthes; class Trematoda; order Plagiorchiida; family Troglotrematidae; genus Paragonimus; species Paragonimus heterotremus. Next base: position 34,346 of record LUCH01003759.1, on the reverse strand, counting down.
GGTTAATGCCTATTGGGTTGTTGCATGAATTACGGATTGTCTTTTTGAAATCAGAAATGACTTGTGAAACCCCATTCACAAGATGCTCCCACAGTTTCCCCGCATGGTGCAAAAAAATGGCGTCAGCCATTTTACCAGCCTCTCATCGTTATCTGTAAACAGAGAACATGGAAGATGGTCTGAATCGGGACGCATGAAAACCTTCGAGTGTGTAGGTTACAGGACCACTTCTGCTTCTGATGGTATGCCTACTAGAAGTCACTTACTTGTCATTCGATGGTTCCTGGAAGAAGATTACTTGTGCACTTTATTAGTTCGTTCTGTACTTCTATCGTGGATGGAGTAATCTGTAACTAACCACCTAGCTTTTGGTCTCTTTTGTCCCTTCGGTCGGCTGATTTTATGAGGCTGCGTCTCGTTTAAGTGGCAGATTTGGGCTAACATCACATAGCTGGGGTAATAATGAGCGGATGCTGCAACTGTGATGCGAGGACAAACTACTTTTAGTCAGCACTAGTTTTGGACAGTATTGGCATTACTGTTATACTTGGCACCCCTTTCTGTTAATCACACTTCGTCTCGAGTAGACCATATAGTTGTTAGCTGTGTGTAGCATGATTTGATTCCGAGTTGAATCACATACTTGGATTTAGATCGTGTGGATTTTTGTTTTTACGGGGCAACGTCCCCACCGATCACAATGGCTGTTGGGAAACTGGCTAGGCCTCCACTTGGGCATAAATACCAAACTAACCTAGAGATCAACCTTAACAGTTTTCACCTTGAAGATCCTAATGGCTGCTGGATCCAATTCTAGCAAGTCATTCGTGAACATGCGATACGGTCGTTTGTGAGTTGAGCGAATGTCGGACCTTAAAGAATTACTTAGAGCTGTTCTATGCCAGACGAAATATTCCTTATGACAGTTCATATAACACTGATGCGTAGCATGATTGCCATTGGTTGGCGTGGCCAACGGAGATGGTTAAGGAAATGATAATCGCTTTTGCTTCAAAGAATACCAGCAGACTGTTCAAGTTTATCCTTACTACTGATCCGGAGCGTCCGTCGATTACTGGAAGTATCAACGAACCAGACGGTGCACTGATTCATAATAATTCGCAGGATTAAAGCGTTGGGAGGAACACTCTAAGGTTCAATTTGGTCGGCCTTCTGTCTGTACTGTTTCCGTCACAAACTCAATATAGTGCTCTGGTCAGTGGATTTAGAATCACTCATTGTAATTGCAGTCCGTTGCTGCATTTAGACTCCTCAACAAAATAAATCTCTTGTCCCAGATGGCCTCTTGCTGGCACTTCTCCAAAGGGTTTAGGACGGTTGGTAGAGGCCTTGATTCAATTGCTTTCGCTGGGCTGGACGACGAAAAATGTCCCTCTCTACTGGATCCACTCGACAGGAAAAGAGTCAGGGGCTCCTGTAAAAACCGGCAAGAACTAGCTTGACCCCAATCGTAACTAAGGTTCTGATATACATTATACTTTGTCTACTCACTACTGCCCGGGAGGCGGACGTTAGAGGATAGCATGCAGAGTTTCGTCCTGGACGAGGATAGGTTGCTTGAAGTTTTTCTGTTCGTCGAAATCTGGAGCAACGTCATGCGTCTCACCGACCAGCAGTGTCTTCGATTCAGTCGATAACTCTACATTTCTATATTCGGTTAAACGTACTACTTTACCGAGCAAATACATAAACGCATTGTCGGAACTTCGTTCCCCTACGTTCGTTCAGGTTTGGGTGGACCATCTGATAAGTTCAACACCAACGGCGGTTTGCGTCAAGATTTTCCACTTCCACCATTTTTTTGAGTTTGTCATAGACGAAATAATAGACTCTTATCTGAGACACCCACATGATGCTGGCGTTGATCTCCTACATATCGGAAAACTGACCGATCTTGATTGTGCCGATGGTATGGTGTCATTTGACAATTTGAAAGCAGTACAATCTGTGCTGGATGTCGTTTAGAGCTCTGCATCACTGCTGTGCTTACGTAGACTTACTGTTGAACAAAGGGGTTATGGGGATTGTTAGCCGGTTTATTTAACCGGAATGTTGTGTCAGCAGTTCCTGAGGTTTAGAAAATGAAACAAAAGTCAGTCTTTTAGAACAGGACAGTATTTGTCAATCTAGAACATGTTGGTTGACAGAAAGACAACTGAAATCCTAGAGTTACGTATATAAGCGATTGTGAGGTCTGCGCTACTTCACTTCTGTTCGCAGGATATAGGCAGTTTACTTTCAAATCTGTTGAATATAGAGATAGTTAGGTCTCTTCCTTTTTTCCGGCTAACGGCGTCATGTTTTCTTCATGATTGTATGTCATTTGGCCATCAGCGTGAACCGCCGGTACATTTCTGTTTCTATCGATTGATAGTGATGAGAACTGCAGTTACACTGTTTCACAAAATGTTTAGCACATCTGTCAGGTCACTACAGTTGGTTGGTGAGCGGGTCCCACCGTTACAGACTGGTAACCAGCGCAAGAACTTGCTTCAGTTTTCCCCCTATTGTCCGGCCAGTGTGAGCTTTCTGTCTGTGCAAAATTTTAGCCAGCTTGTGTCCTACTTCTTACCAGTGGATTTTATATCCGGAGCCTGATTGGAAGATTTACTTATTCGACAGAAATTCCATTCTGGCGTAGCTGTACAACATCTTGGTAACATACGTTTTCAAAGCGAACGGTCAAAATTTCAATGTCTGTTATGTGCTCTAGCATGACTTAAGCTGAATGAGTCCTTCAACTGATGCTGATTGATGAACGTTACACTCGCACTCTTTGCTCGAATACAAGGTGACTGCTCTAAGTTTGAGAAATTCATAACTAATCTCATTTTGTTTACAAATCTTTTTATCAGTCACTCATTTAGTTTCGTCGAAATATTTGTGTGCGTACAGAATATAAGCGATGCTGGATCCATGTGGTTTGTGATGTCACTTGCGATCTGTGTACTGCCATATGGTTTAACGTAAACAGACACTGGTATTCGATCTGTGAATCTGTGACCGCACTGTCGATAGTTAACGTCCTTGTGGTCAATTTTCTAGAGCTGTTTATGATCGACTGCTGTTATGCTCTCTTTTCGCAACATCTAAGTATCTACCCCTGTGTTTGGTTCTCCAATCTTCCCGGACCAAAACATCAGTTTCCTCCAACTGCAGATGTTACGGCCCTACCATCGGATTCCGTTGTCGCGTTGCAATCGAATCACTCTGTTTCGCGTGATAATAGCCGAACATCTTTCGAATCATCCAAAGAAGTCAACCCATCTACGCGAACGGGCTCACGTACAACTGGGCCGCATCGTTCTCTGATCGATTTAATTTCTCCAGGCGTGATAGACTTTTTGGAAATGAAAGAATCCATCAAACGCAAGATTGCAATCGGTTTTCAAGGCCATGTTTACAGCGATTTCACCACAGTGGCCTCACCGTATGCTTATTTTTCAGAACCGAAGCTGTACAGCGACCGTTTACACTTAATCGTTTGTGTACATGGTCTGGATGGTAAGTTTTTACTGTTCTTTTACTTCAATGAATCGTAAATGAAGTCATTCTAACGTGGGTAGTTTTGTGTCGTAAATTTTTGTTCCACAGTGGTTCCCACTCACGACGACTTTATCACATAGGAACCACGTCTTAACAGCAGTCACCTCTATCCTGACGAACAGTATAACCTTCACTGGAAACAGGTTGTTGAAGTTCCCTACCCTAATGCTTAGGACAAATCTCGTCACGTCGCAGTCCGTTTCGTGAAACCTAGGAGCTGGTCCTAACTCGGTTCCGTTTGGTCATTCAGTGAGCAGGCAAGAAAGTGTAGCTGTATATCACTGATCGACATGCACTCAACGATTCGCCACCTTCAAACTGTTGTTCGATCCGTTTCAAAGCCCCTACTGACTCTTTGACTAGTTTACGTTAAAACGGACTTCTTTTGGACTGTATTCTCAGGCCTCTGCATGAATCAGCTTAGTGCTACCTGCTAGATCTGTGTAATCGAAGAGTGGAATGTAACCTGTGTTACATCTACCCATTTGCCCGAGATTGTAACTCTACTGTTGATACATTTTCAATAAGATTGATATTGCTATCTTTTGCATGGATAATCTCGACGAAAATCGGGGACATCAGAAAAAATGTTTGGATGAACGAGTACGGTGAATTTCACGAGGCATTTTGATGAATTATACTTCTCTGTTATGGACAGGCGATTGCTGGATGTTGCTTTGATGTCAGTCGAAAGACTACCGTCGGGATCTTAAAGGAAGATAGCTTGATCGCCGATTGATTCAACTGCTAAGGAGTTTGTGGCGCAGTTCCTGTCACCGAATATTTGCTCTTACACATCCGATTGGATGACCAAATTCAGTGAAACCAAGGGGTAATAAAAAAGTTGGGTAAATGCAAAATAATGGAACTAATCAATTTGGCAAAGAAACAAAAAACGCTGACACCCATGTTAGTGTACTTGAGCTTTTTTGTCTATGTAAAAACATTAAAAACTAAACGACTTGGCCAACAGGACATCATCGTCAGAGATAGCGGTATGTCAATCGTTCATGCTGATGTTTAACTGTCACACAACCGTAAAAACTGAGCCAATCCTAACTCAGAAATAAAAATAAATCAGAGGAAGAGGACTTGACTGCTTAAACAATTAAGTCTATGCTCAAAACGTTTAACACAAAGATGCCCACACACCTTGTAAATACGCAACCGAGCTATACGTGAAAATAAGATGTCGTCGGCAAAACAGCTTTCTTACGTTGTTTACAGCCCCAACTCAGTACCTGCACTTAACCTTGCACATAACTCGTTCAAACGATGACAACAGTTCAGCCACTATCTCGCTGACTTTACAGGTCACAAGGATCACGTCACAGGAAAGGAACCTGACCTACAATGTCTAATCAATCAATGAAACACTATTTCTTTGCGTCAGGTCATCATCTGTTCACTTCGCGCCATAAGCCAATCGGCCTCAGTATCAATAAAGAGTGGCTGGTGTGTCAGAAGGTTGACGGGCGTACTTAGTACATGGTCTAACTATCCAAGTTTGTGCAAACTTAAAGATTGATTATAAGAACTAGCTCGGCACACAGTACCAGGTACCTGCTTCCTGACTTTCTATGCCTAACTGTTGTCATCTGATGCGAGCGGCTGACTGCAGAAGTCGAATTTCAAGTCCCTGAACAGAGTCTCATAGTAGACTCAAGTGTAGTAGATCTGAGCATAAGGAAAAACTGCCTCTGTGAAGCAGTTTAATCAGGTGATTGAGGCGAATTTCCAATCGAAAGGCTATGCTATGTTCTATACGGTTCCAAATTAGCTGGTCTTCATTTTTCTATTTGTTGTAAGCCCTCGAAAGGATACGCTGGTTCTTTGTCGATATAGTAGTGCGCTTAACAAATATCGGATTCTCCTTCCGGCGATAACTAACATGGAAAATCTCGGTCCCGAAAACACCACGACTGTCCCTGTAATTCGTTCCCAAGACAAACCAAAAGACGCGTGCAAAAACAGCTTTGTTCCGCCCCAGGAATGTGTACCACAATGAGAAAATTACAAGATAGTTATGTGGTGCATATTGACCTAGAAACATTATTGAATCAGAAAATGAAAGGACACACCGGAAATAATAGTTGAGGTCACTAATCCATCAATAAACATAACGGAGTAAAGGTCGGACTGTTAAAAAAAATAACCAAGGTTACTTCTCGACTGTTCTGGACAGCACCGCTCATTCTGATTAGGTAAAATCGTTTTCTTGAGGAAGTAGGCAATTTTGGACGATAAAAAGACTCCCTTACACGATTTCTATCTCGGTTCTCTCGGGCGTTTTATGACTGAGTAGTCGGTCTTTCTGTTTCTACCTTAGTAAAAAGAACCCTTTATTTATGCATTTCAGTTGTCTCTTGTTGAGTTTACAAAGATGCCCGACTTGTTCATTACCACATGGTTTCATGAAACTGCACTACAACAATCGTGCGCGCTACTTCACACTACTGGCATAGTTCGGTATTCGTTGCTGTTGGGACAGTGATGTTTCTCGTTAAAATTTTCCACGTGAAAATATATACACTTACCCAGCTCTCGCTTCTCGTTGTTCTTCTGATCGCTGTTTCTTGTCATTGTTTGTTGCGTGCACATCGTTCCTTTCGCTTGTCGCTATAGCAGTCATTGCCGCTAATTAGTCCGTAATAGCTTGTGTATGCGTGTGTAAGGTGTGTAAATTTATTTGGTTGTCTCTGTCATCTTTGCAAATATGTGTCGAACCAGTGTTTGAATTTCCTAAAACGAATTCTCGAATTTTAAAGCGACTGTAACGCGCAAACCGTACATTAGAACCACTTTTGTTTGCCTTGTCTGTGGTCATTTATTCTGGTTCCGGTTATAACTATGTCTAATTCCCAGTAGTCTGCACGTAGACCGCTTGTGTGTATGTATCCGCATGTCCCTCGATTGCAAACGTTGTCTGCAATGTGATGATTGAAAATACTGTGTATTTTATTTCATATTTTTGTTTCTCTGATTCACTACAGGCAATTCAAGTGACCTCCGTTTGGTTCGCATCTATCTGCAATTGGCTTTGCCTGATTGTCGTCTGGAATTTCTCATGTCCGAATGTAATCAGTCGGACACGTTCGCAGGTTTTGATTCCATGCGTGACAACTTGGCCGAGGAACTTATTGCGTTTATCAATGAATTGGATGAAACCCCGGATCGGATCAGTTTTATTGGACATAGCATGGGTTGTGTACTTGTTCGAGCCTTGTTACTAAGTCCGTTATTCAAACCTTATCTTACAAAACTGCACACTTTTCTCTCTCTAAGCGGTCCTCATCTGGGTACAGTCTATAACTCTTCCGGGTTGGTCAATATGGGCATGTGGGTGATGCAAAAATGGAAAAAGTCGGAAAGTCTGGCTCAGTTACGTCTGCGAGATGAGTCGAATTTGCGACAGACGTACATGTACCGCTTGAATGCCAGCCCAGGACTGGATTTGTTTCGCTACGTGCTTCTTGTGAGCAGTCCGCAAGATCGCTACGTGCCTTATCATTCAACGCGAATTGAATTATGCCGAGCTGCTGTGCGGGACAACTCCCCGTTGAGTAAGTGTACTTCTGTTCATCTGGTCTATCTGCCTATCGTTTGTTTGGTTTTAACTGAGCAGAAACTGTGCAAACTCCGTTGAAATATTCGTTACCGTTTGACTGCATCAGTGAGACGTTATATCATTGTTTGTTTAGTACACGTGTTCGGCCTCTCGTCAAATAATCAGATTGCATAATTGTTCTCAGGTTCACAAATAGAGTCCGTTTATTTAAGGTGACCAGTCTGATCCAAGATAAACCGCATATACAAAAATAACTTTAGATAACGTACCCAAGGGTGATGGAAAACCGTTTGTGATTTTGAGTAGGTCGTGTGATAGTCAATTAAAATTGATCGATAACTCGGATTCTGAATCTTCTGGCTTACCAGCTTTTATTATGAAGGTTTCCAACCTTATGACATGAAATCCTTATGTGTTTACAGTCTGTACTTCAGAAACACGTTATTATGATTTGCAACCTGTTAAAGTCGGATATCTGATGCTCTCATTTGGGATGTTCGGTATTCCAACACTTTGGCTTGATTAATAGCCGGCCTCGCCCCAAACTGGAGTCTGTTAAGAAAATCGTGTATACTGTTGGCTTACAGACCAAGTCGTTAGGCCCCTGGCTCCGCGCAGAGTCCCTTAATACAATACCTTCAGCAACATAAAACTGGGAAACATCTGAAGTTATAATTTCTCTGACCAATCCACTCGTTTTCTTAATCTTTTTATCTTGCTTCCGAATCGAACTTCTTATAGACAGAAAAACTGGTAGTTGTTTCTGGAGTCACAGTCCGCGCGCTTCAACTGACAATTCACCAAGATGAACTGATGTTCTAAGTCTCAAACGTTATCCTCAAATACAGCTATGGACCAGGAATGTTTCGCACCGCTGCTTAACAACTGCCATACAACTATGAAAAGAAGAACAAACGTTAGCTAGAAGTGAAACAGAATATGGCTCGTCGTTTATTCTGAGCGGCTAGGTTTCGCAGTCATGAAGTAACAGAGCCCTTACAGCCCCCTTATAAATGCGATTCTCAAGCTTTAGAGATAAGCCTTTTTGTCGTCTAAGTTATCCAGTTTAGTTCATACCACCCTAATGTTGGAGATGCTAGTTTCCATTTCATTCCCTGTACCTTCGACACTGTTGATGTAGCATTCTAGTAATACAAACCAGTTAACAACTTCCATAACTTCATTATCCAGCGTTAAATCTGTATAGTCGCAGCAGTATTTCAGAAACACTTTGCACCTTGATGCTGCAAGGTGTATCCCCAATTGTTTCGGCGAAGATGGCCAGATTGCGTTTTCAGTGTTTGAGCATGATATGCCGGCAAGTGTTGATAACTTGTAGTTGCGATCTGTGTCAAAAGAACGTTAAAGATACAGCACAAGTTCGGTCCTGCTGGTTAGTCAAAACTTATCTACAAACGTGAAACATCGAGTCCCTTTTAGCCATTTGAATAGAATAGTCAGAAGACACAGATTACGATATGAATTAATTTCACACACTCTTGTCAGTCGCAAACGTGTGACTAGCATGAAAACAAAACCAACAACACTTAAGTAAAACGATTAAAAGTACAAGTCGGGCTGGATCGTGATTGGTACTCACGGCTAAACCCACGGTAAACAAAGGTTGACAATCAGTTGTTTTTGTGCACATAGAACCGGCTGTCGACGGCTGATCAATAAGGCTTCAGTATACTTGAGAATTTGTGGGCTGTGAACATTCGCCAAGACCTTAAACGAGGATGTGATATTGACCCTGTGATCAGCCGGTCCTGTGTGCTTTGTGGACTGGAACGTAAACTTTCGAAGACTGTTCGTATGGGGTCGTAATAACTACTTCGCCAGGTGGGTTAGGTAGATGAAAAAGATATATCTGTCGGTTAACTGCTGTTTCCTATGTTTATGCTGGCCATTGGTAGGAGGAATGACGAGAACACTGATTTTCTTTTTTACAACTTTCCGCTGCGACTTGATGTACGACTTGGGCATCTTCAGGAGCAACTCAGCTGGCTTGAATGAAGTTGATTGTTGCTGTTGAAGATCATGTGGTTAGTTGTGGCATATTGGACGATCCTTCCATGGGAGCTATGATAGCTTGGAAGCTTAGATTTCGGACAGAAATATGCCCGACTGTGAAAGCTGTCATCTGATGTAGTTGATGTTTACGTTGTGCAAACCGCTTCCTGGGTCTCTGATCGGTAATCGGAATATCGCTTAGCAAGTTTACTAAATTCTTTGACTTCAAGCTGACTGAAAATATGTAATCATGGAGTTGTAAATTGAAGTTAACTGTGCGGTTGCTGTGTCCCCATTAGAGATCACCAGGATGCTTGAATAGTACTCGCAAGCAAACTTGACCAAGATTCTGCAAGTGGTAGTTCGGTCTAGTCTGACGTGTGGTCGATCACTCACTGGTCAGCATGGTTGTCTCGTGGAATCGTGGTATGCAGTTGAAATCTCCCGCTATTGACGGGCTCTAACAAGAATGAAAGTCAAGTCTAGCTTTTTTTCTGCTAATGTTGAATGCGATCTCACGTGAGTGATGCTCAATTTAAATCACCCAAATCCCTGACCGCTTGTCCGTATTACGAGTAATTATGCAAACCATTACAGCATTTCACGTGAATACAGATCAAGCTGTCTGTCTTTACTACACATGACGCATGTTTTGGCATGACTGTTTTTATTACTTCTAGTTGCCGGATTCTGTGAGGCTTCCCAAACCTAGATGTAAGTACTTTAACCCATGTTCATGCGGTCACATTTCTGTGCCGCTCCCGTTAGTCTGTACTAAGCACCCTGCATCAAGACAGCCGTATGTGAAACAATTTAGATCATCTTTTTGAGATTTGGATTTATCGATCTCGTTCTAGCCTATCTTGTCTACTGAAAATCTCTCTCAGCACGATTTCTGCAACTACAATTATACAAAGGCGTATTTCACCGGTATTTTGTCATCTTTCTATGTATATTTGTATATTTGCGTTTAAAATACCCTATCCCTGTAAATGAACCGGCCAAGTCTTACTTTGGTCAACTTACGGCAGCGATGTTTATTAGTGAACCTTAGGAGCTGCTTGGTAAATACATAATCGCGCGCTAATTCCAGTCACAGTGGTCTGTGATGACTGTGCTTTTGCACTTACCGAGCTGGCGCCAGTTCGCCAGATTAGTCCCTCTATTACTCCAGCCAGCTTATCCCTTTCGTCCTTTATCTCCAGAGTCATTTTCTTTTCGTCACAGGCATAATCTACATGGAAATGGTGACCAATGTGTTACAACGACTGATCAAATCGACCCGCACAACAGTTGTTCGTTATGATGTGCACTACTCGTTTGGCAGCTCTGCTAACAACCTAATCGGCCGCGCCGCCCACATTGCTGTGCTGGACTCAGAGATATTTCTGGAGAAATTTATTTGTGTGTCCGCCGCCAAGTATTTTCGATGATCTTGCGAGCTGGATATGCTTAAATGGGACCACTGCAGATGTTGTTGGATTCACATCTGACTCACACAGAGTGACCGGCCGGGCCGACATTTCAGGTAGATATTTTTGTCTGTGATAAATTATACTGTACGCATTAAACGTGTGTATCGCTGTTCTGGCGAAAACTGCCTAACTATCGACCGTTTTGTTTGATCCATGCATCGGTCCGATCATTCACGAAGAGAGTTCCAACTGGATATCTCGTGATTCTTCTTCTAAGTATTGAACCAACGTACTTTTCTGTGATCTTTTGTTATACTAATCGTCCGGTTGATCGACGGCCTCCAGATATTATATATTACAATTGTGTTTGTCGAATTCGTTACACTGATTCCTATCAAGTACGTGCGGCATCTAAGCTTGGCTATATCGCAACCTAAAACGAACAGGCCTTCTAAAGTAGACGGACGAAATTGCTTCCAGTTATTCAAGTCCATACCCAGCAGATGTTGAATTTGTTACCTAGATAAGCTTACTTTGACTCACATAGGAGTACAACATTTTCTGACTATAATCTTCTCTACAATCAGAAACAGTCCATCATTCTTTGGTAGGTAAATGATATTGAACGCTCCATTCACATTGACTTTGGGTTAACAAAACAGTAGTTATCAAGCAATCGATGACGTTAACCGTTTGTCGTATTTGCATTCGGTCGTGTCCAAGTGTTCCTTTCAAGCTTATTTCTCACCCAAAAATGAAAATGTTCCTTGACCCTGTGACACAATTCTCTCGTTGTTCTGTTGATGTGTGTAATCACCTATGTGCATATATGTTCGTAACTGTATTGTGACTTAGCGTACACAGAGAATGACAGCTTAAAGCATGGAATCGGTATTCAAATAGGACTGTGGGTCTGAATTAGTTCGGTTGTGTTGTAAATGCTCACAACCGTTCTTGTTAAGTACATTCATAACAAGTGGATGATGTTGTCGTTTTTGAAAGGTAATCACAAGAAAATCCTCAGTGTGGGTACAGTAGGCAGTTCTGTTTGGACGTGGTATTTCATGTCTATGTAAACTGTGTATCAATTCGTCTTGAACGTGATATTTATTGGTTCCAATTCTTGTGGTAGATTTTATTTTATTCGACTTTGCAAAAAAGTATTTAAACCAATTTTCTTTTGTATTGAATTGTCACAAGACTTTGAAAATTGTGGTACCGACCAGGTTATTTGTGTTTCTGTTAGACCAAACATTCCGTTTATATCCATCAAATGTTAGTCGCAGTTAGAAATCTGAAACCACAGACGACTCATCTGTTTCATCGTTGATTATACGTTCAGCGTGTTTGTTGAGCTTGTTCGGAATGTCTAGGAAGTGGATATGCTCATTTTCATCTTTCATTTTGGTCAGCGCATATCCGACACAGGTTTGCGCCACTGATATTGACTATCTCACTAGTCTCAGAATAAGCGCTCTAAGTACCAGTTGACAACAGTCTCACTGAGTTTTCAATAGTATTACCATGAATTTGTCCATAATGATACGATTCAGCTTCTAATCGTCAACTACACGTTTCCTCATCAGACTGAGTAAATTCTCACATTGCGGACTTATGTTCATCTAAACACGGTTAGTTGGCTTTAATTGTTTTAATTTATCCACATTCTATGTAGTGATTGCTTGTTCACTTCAATGAGTGAAGGTTTATCCTTATCACTCCGAGTGAACTGGAGTTGTATATACTCTGACTGTAACGCTTGACTCTTGCTGTTGATCTTTGGCTCTAGCTACGTTTACATACCGCCCCACTCATCAGTAAACACCGGTTCTGCTTCTGTGCCTTGAAAGCCTCTGTAATATCTCCCCTCATTGATGCTGTGCTTAGGGCATAGCACTTTTCTAATCACAATGACTTTGTTCCTCTGCGTTTGTTTTGTTAATTGTTATCCCCTATCTTCTGTTATACATGGAACTTGATTTGCCTTAGGATTCCAACAATCTCTTCGCCCGATCGTCGGCTGGTCTTCGGGTTGTTGTATGACTGTATGCAAATGGCAGCACTCTTCTTCCGGTCTACGCACTTTCGTTGGGAATCCCAACAGAACTGGCCTTCTGTTGATACTTGTTTGTACATTTTTATTTTTGGGTGAAACAATAACACATTTGTTGGATTTTCACCATTGCTTTTCGTCCGTGCCCTACATTCAGTACCACTGGAGTTGCTTGTAAACCGAGCTAGTGGCTTCATGCACCCTATATAAAAGACACTTTTAAATGTACTGTTCTTTTCTGACGGAATTTATACTTCAGTTATTGCTTTTTTTAACTCTCTGGTCCAGTCCCACAGATTGCTCCTCTGTGTCTGTGTCTCTTTCAAAACACCCTGTGAATTTCGGACCATTTTGCCAATTTGATTTGTCCAGTTGAGTACAAATGTTTCTTCTCGAAAGAGTTTTTATCGGTGCCGATGAGTGCCACGTATTTTGCTTCTCTTTATGCTTGTATGTATGTACAATTCTTTTTTTCTTTCGATCACTTTGTTTCTCAATATATGATTTGCCCATGAAATTCATTTTTTCTGTCGTCTACAAGATCATTTGTGTCTATCCTGTCCGTATTATTTCGCTTGGACGTTTTAGTCTTTCTGCAATGTAATGCAGTCGAATTTGAATAGCAGTGGTAGTCGTATCTAGTGAACAACTGTGACAAATCTTCACAAATAGAACAGTACTGTTTAACGCAGTACTTGATACAGGTGCTCATTTATTGTACGAACGTGAAAAGCAACCCTGTATGGGAGGTTTGTGAAAATTAAATGATAGAACTTCTCGTATTAAACTTCTGTGTCCGAACTACTACAGAAAACATCAAATTGTCCACACTCTACGACTGAGCACCTACGTCGCAAGACGCCTTCTCTGTTTCGCTTCAGTATTCATCTGTACTTCATAAATGACTCCGATGTTCACGTCGCTGAACCCGATTGGTTGTTATCCATCCTAAGGTGGGTTATTTATTTGTAAGGTGTAGGTACCTTGATACTTGTAGAATCTGTTCTGCCTTTTCTTTCAAAGGTCGCCTGAGTACCACTAGAACTTAGCACTCCAAAGTCAAGTCATACTGATAACGACCGCACAACAGTTCGGTGAGGTTTCTATGATAAAAAATACATAATCAGTAAATTCATACTAGTAGATATATGGAGTCATTACGAAATGTCACATTTGTTCGAAATGGTACGTCCCCAAAGAGTTTTCGACTGTCGCTGGTCGAATGTAACCAATTGTTCAAATTCAAGACGGCGATCACGTGGGCATAATTATGTTATCAATCATACTATTCACAGAAAGGGAGTAGGCGATGATTAAAAGGAAAGTTCAAACGAACGTTGGATGTCTGAATATGAACTTACCTATGTTTAGTAATTAGGTCCCCCTCTCCTTCTCTTTGTATTCTCTCTTCTGTACAGGGTTTGGCTTTTTATTCATGATTATGTGGGAGTTATGCATCGGTTAGGGCTACCGGTGTATTGCTATCTATGATGGTGACCCTAAAGTTTCCAGCCACAGACTGTGTGAACCTCGAGTGACAAACTAGTGATTGGCTTCAGTTCCCTCTGTCTAGCGGTCGGTTGATCATCTTGTGTTTTCCATCAGTGAGTCGAGAACACGGCCAGATTTATATAACATAATACACTCTAGGCCAAACGTTGACAGTCTTCTTCTACATTAAGGTCATGTACTGTATCAATGGATAGACGGCGGACCACATTTATCCAACTATACAAAATGAAGTTAGTAATAATGAATCCTCATCAACTAATTAAAATGTTTGCTCTCTTTACGTAATGTTTGTGGTGTGTAGTCAAACAAAATATTCGTCTGAGGCTGTTTGTCACTTAGATCTAGTGTTTGAATGAAGCCATACAGACTGTCACCGTTTAAATGGGCTCCAGTCATCTGGGTTTCTAACTTGTCTCTCATTAATTTTGCTTCTAAAAAGGATTATTCTCATAAATACTTTCTACCGTCTGTGTGTGAATTACCAGCTTTTATGAATAACACTATTTAGGTGACATTCTGGTAATATCAGACCGTTTGTCTGAATCGTTTTTTATCTCGAAGGATCGTTGCACCGAATAGCGATGAACTCTCTCTCACCAACGTCAAACTGAGTGCCAAACAATCTAGACTGGTTGGCTTGTGAATGTACGTCAACCAAACGGGAGAAAATTCTGGCTCCCAAATCACATTCCTTTGGATCTCACCCGTTCGCTTTTTGGTATTCTTGTCTTTACCTTGATTAACCGTGCGAAGTCACCATTGTGACCGTGCCTCTGGTTCTTCGCTGTTTCCTGCCATTCACGGACTGTCTGTCACTCCACTCGTGATGAACTGTACATGAACTTCAAGATGCGAATGGTTCCTAATGTATTTTTCAGTTTCACCTCATCAAAGCAGTCGCCATTTGCTGGTTATTTTGTTGTGTTCAAGTGAACTTCTGTTCCTGAAGCTCTGTCTGCGCAGAGAGATCTACACGTTTACTTTCATTTTTTCTCAGTTAACCTTCTGGTTGATGTCTCAGTCATCACAAGTGATGCTATCTACGGCTCGTAAACCTGATGTTATTGTACATGATGTCCTCGGTCGTACACTAGCTTTAGTGAGAACACGTCAAGGAAATTTAAAGGAAATCACTGGAACAAAGAAGGCAACATTGTGATTGCTACGGGAAACAGTTGAATGAACTCAATCTTGACACGTTTGTTCAAGCAACTCGGCGATCACAAAGAACGTAGCTGAATGGAGTGTGCCAGTCGAATGATGGCCTTCTTGTTGTTTATGGTGCACTGAAATTAGTGGTTGCCTTCGTTTGATTGAACCAGTAGTGCCACTACTCCACAAAAAGTGCCTCTCTTCTTTTAGGTTCTTTTCGATCACAACTTCTTGCGATCACTTGTTGCCACATGCGCCACGTATGTCACAACTAGTTGCCCCCCTATATGTACTCTCTAGTTTTCATCGACTGGCCTTCCTGACATGACACCACATCAAGAAAGTTCTTCTGTACTTGATTGGACTAACTGAATTGACTGCTCTTTCATCCGACGACCACAGAAGTACCTCGTATTGAGTAGCAACGAGAGATGCCATGCTACTTGTTTGTTATGAGTGGACTACTCATAGTATGGGATTGCTGGTTTTCGAACTAATGAGAAGACGCAAATTGCGTGATGTTCTCTGGGATAGCATTTCCTACATTGTGACTACACGTGAACACGTAACTAATTTTAAACGCAGGCGGGACAACCTAACGAACTTCTTGCATATAGGAGTATATTCCAAAATGATCGAACTCAGTACTAGAATTTCCAGGCATCAGTAGCAAGACTGATAGAGAACATCCTGCATCATAAGTAGCGAAGCACATTATCAAGATAGAACACGGTCAAAGTTTTCATACGTTATGTCATTTTTCTAAACAACCGGAAACATTCTCCAGGCTGTCGAGAGCTTTGGTCGTCAAACACCACTGTCCCTCCTGTCTGTTCTAAGGTATTCTGTGCTGACTTTGTAGCTACCTTAGTGATCGCTGTCACCTTCCTGACCGTCTACCTGGTTCTTTAAATCGTGACTTCTGAATTTCGTTGTGGTTAATGTGGGTTACATGTTCGTTTGGGATTAGTGTACGAAATTCCACTCCAGAAAATACCACTGTCTCATTCAAGGACTGGATTTTTTCAATGTCTTGGCCACTGTCAAGAGACGGATATCCTGCGCCCTGAATGGTTAGACATAAAGAAAACACACAAGAAAGAATCGATAAAGCTGCAGGTGATGGATACCAACTACGGTTATTTAAAGCGTAATGGCTTACATCGTTTCGAACACTGTCGCGACTGAGTGGTTTCTCAAAATCGGTCTGAACCGTGGTCGGAAGAGTTGACATCAGAATGTCTGACATCTTCAAAATCTTACAAAGAAAATTCTGGCAACAAAGATTGTTGTGTGCTTCGCGAGGTTGAGCCTTGTCTCTGCTACAGTGGTTCTTTTTCATCACAGACAGCAACGCTGCCATACAGCCAACAAAGTGAGAGAAACAGAGGGAGAGAAGAAGGGACCTAACCACCAAAAACAGCTACGTCTTTATTCGAATATTCAGCGTCAAGGTGCATACTGCTTGTGAACAACCAACCGATGAGACCCGGTTTGAAATGTACACACTAGATGATTGTACTCCAGTGCGGCAGCGTCCTTGTTGATTTAGACCAGTCTTGAATCTATCTGTCGCTTGAGGTCGTTCGATGATGTGTGGCTTGGATAAACAGAAGCTAACTAGTTATCGTTAAAAATGCAATAAATGGTGATGCCTGCTCTAGGATGTTCTACAAGACCGTCTATTTTAAGTTGTTGATGACCCCAATCTATAGATCTTTCATACAAGGCGTAACATCACGTGTGCTGTGACCAATTGATGAAACTCTCTACCGTGAATTAATTCGTCGTTCGATGAATTTACTTCTCTTTTCAAAACGAGTTCATATCAGTCACCTTGCTCATCTTTTGTCCAATTATTTGCCGTCCCCCGGACATGGCATTCTTTCGGGCGGCCAGGTTACAGATACACTGTATGTGTAAAAGTCGGCTAACTGATGAAAGAATTTTATTCACAATGGGCCATCTAGATAATCGGTGGTGAGAAACGTATACTTGTAAGTAAAAACACCGAAGTAAGCTTGAGATCAGTGATGTTTGTCATTTCAGGTTTGACTCGACTATCGGTCACGAGTGTATGTGTGCGTTGCACGTCCGATCTCTGTGAAGCGCTGGAAACCATTCTGTCTATTGCCCTATTCAACAGTGGACGTTGATCTAATCCCGCGTGGTTTGGTCCTTACGTTGTCCTCGGAAGACAAAAACTACATGCACTGACGTTAACACGCCGACTTTTGAACGTATTCGTAACTAACGAAACCGGACACCGCAACGAACACGAGCCATGATGCTTTTTGGCGGAATCGTTCTTCAATTCTACGCATGCTCGCCGCGTGACATAAGCTATGATCTTGCCTTATCAACCCATTGCTTTGTGTTTGCTGCGTTTACTGACTTTTGGTGAGCCATTATTGCTGTTTCTCATGATACTTCCAAACAGTTTGTACAGCAAGCGTGTAAACCCCAACATAGTCTGTCAAACTATTGTCGTCAATTACCACTTTAGTCATACTTCGAGAAGAGCATTTACGCAACAGCCATGTTGTCATCCGTGATCATAAACTGGGTGTGCCCATCGGTTTCAAAACAGTATATAAGTGTAATAATACGTGTGCAGAATAGTTACAACGGGTTTTGCCAAAGCAAAGTTTTGTTTTTAAAAGCGAAAATTGGAGGTTGGAAATATCACGATTATTGTGAGATGAAAAACTAGTCAGCAATCTGACACCGAATGGATATGCAGGTAACATCTGGGTGAATCAGATAGAATGGATAGTAATTTACAACACATATGCGGTGCGTAGCATGAGGTCGAAGTACGCGTCATTGTCTATTGACGCACTCAGCCCGGCATAGTAGTTGAGGAACTCGTTTTTCTGTACCTGCGAACAGAATAAGGCGATTGGTATGTAGTTTTTCTCTTTGCATTCATTCATTTTAGTTTGAACAACACGACGAAAACAAATGTGAGACGTGAAGCGTGTAACACACATGAGCACCAAACAAGTGATTTTTAGAGCAGCGCGATGATAGGTACACATATCATGGTTAATGCTTGATTAAAACTACACTCAACGAGCAAAACCACTACAAAAAGTGAGGAATGAAGCGAAGCGAATGCGGACAATGATGATAATGTTTTATCGATACAGAGGAAATGGCACTCAACTAGTGTAAACTGATTGCACCGGGTCTGTCACAGTATTCCATTATTGTCATGCGTTAGTTAGCACCGTGTGTCCGTTAGGACCGTATGAATGAGAGGAAAGGTTAAGCAAACTAAGCAAAACGCATTAGTGAATGTGCCACTCGAGTCAAACAAGAAACACGTGGGTCTTTTGACCGGTTCTTACGGACTCGGGTCACAGTTTGAACGCATGGCGAATCATTAGGTCAAAATAGGCATCGTTATCGATCGAAGCGCTGAGTCCGCTGTAATAACTGAAGAATTCTTCTTTGGTGACCTGTTTCGAAAGGCGTGAAAATTTGATCAGCCAGAGAATGACAGTATGCGAGGGTGAAATATGAAACGCCCAATGGTGTTCCCTCAATGATCTGAAGTAGTGCAAACCTTATCACGTTCAGTAGTTATTTTTCATAGAGAGAAAACCTATGTAATGGACGGTTACACTTAAAACTATTTATCGATCAAGTTAATGTTCCTGTTGAAAACCAGATTACCAAAAAATGAACACAACATCAAGAAATATACTGCACTAGCGAACTAAACAGCGCTTTCTAATGTAAATACGACATAGATATTAGGGAACCATTTTCCCGACGACGACAACAACTATATAATTGTTTTTCAGAACAGAAAATTACCACTAAAAGTGCAAACTTCGCTACTCAAAAATCGGACAAAGTACGAGTTAGGATGACAGCGACAAAGAATATGAATCGAACAGAAGTTCAGTACAAGTTGATCGTTACGTAAGCTTAATCTAACGATTTCCCGGTGAGGCACAGGAAGTTTAGTGTGCTACTATTTCACTAAAACCATGATGACGCTTTGTTTCTACAACATCGTTACTGTACTATCAGTTATGTTTTACTGAAAGTCTTCAGTTCTGGCAGATTTCGCACGACCCTTGCCATTGTCCTGGCAAAATGTGATCTCGTTGCAAAAAACGAATATATTTTAAGGCTACTTGCAAGTAGTACAAACGTTTCGTACAATGAAATAGCGGAAGCGGTGAATAACAATCGGAGAATATTAAGTAGAAGTTCGGGTATTTAGATTACTTCAGATTGAACACTACCTGTGGGCAAGCTAAAAGTTATTCACACAACGTTATGGCTGAGGGTTTGGATATGTTCATTCGGTGATACCTATTGTGAAGTTATCGGCGGCGTGGTTAACGTGCTGGCCTCACAAGCACAAGTTCAAGTCCTGGTCTGGATTAGGATATATATATATATATATATATATATATATATCGATAGATAGATAGTTAGATGAAAGAGGAGTGCAGCAGAATCTTTAACAGCCTCATGTATAAGTTCAACCATTCAGGTATCTATTTCTCGCGAGAGAGAGAGAGAGAGAGAGCAAGGTAGCATTCAGAAAACAGCCGGTTTTATAAATGGATTGATTAGACAAAGTTGCGAGGACGTTGTAATAGTCGATGTTTCAGCCACTTCGGAGGGTCTTCCATGAGAACGCTGTAGCCAGAATCCGATTCTTTGTAGCTTTTGCTGTCCCGTTTCATTACCCATCCTGTCACAACGAGAATGGACCTCGACGCGGTGTGACGTCTTGCGCATCTCGATGACCTGTTGGGCTAAACT